>JAQIXS010000467.1:0-46320 GCA_034700785.1 Rossiulus vilnensis | reverse complement strand
ATTAAAAATGTCGTAATCAGGAGGAAAGCACGGAATACATAAGGTCTGGAATAGATATATAACCCACTTTACATACTCTTCAGCCAAGAAAGATTTTTAAGATAAGCTTATTCATTATGACTTTCAATAAAATAACTGCTAAATTTTAATGCTTAAATTTGATAGGGACGTTTTATGAATTACCAACCTTAACAACACGTAGATCCTCTAAAACTAACTGACGAGTAACTTCGAGATGACGAACAAGCCACATTTTTGCATCCTTACGCTCCTCAAACTGATTACCCTCAACCCTAGTTAACAATTAAATTTAGTTTAAGATGCAACACCTGTAAAGTAATTAATGAAAATGCCTAATTGAACTTACCGTTCTTGGACAGCTTGCTCCAAAACCTCGAAAGCTTTTGAACGCCATTCTTTTGGTCTTCCAGGAGGTAGAAATTGACTCTGTTTCTGTCTACTTAGGGCAAACTGATCGATCCTTTCTTCCCTTTCAATTATGCGAAGAGCTGTCACTATCACCGTTGGTTCTTTGCGAACAGTATTTAATGCACGTTTTAAAATCAGCCACAACTGCTTGGCTAACATGTTGGAAAGCTTTTCCACATCAGCAAAATAATGCTTCAGCATCTAGTGGAATGTCAAAAACGTATTAAGAAGAAATGCAATAGGAGAATGTATGTCTAAAGATAAATAAAACTCACGTTAATGTCAGTTGGGTTTTGATTGGGCAATTTGTGTAATTCGAATAACAGATCATCTCTTGAATTTTCCAGATCTGATAGCCTATATGCAATTGAAATGGATTTGTTGTTAAAAAAATTGAAAGTCTCCAAACGATGAACAACAAATGAAAAATTCTAACCATTGATGAGCTTGTAACAGTTTGCCATCATTGATGCAAGCTTGAGTTCTTTCAACTGTATCAGGAACAGTAAAAATGTGTTTTAAATTTTCCATGGCAGCAGCATACTAGAGGGAAAACAAATCATCAAAATTAATTTTGTACACAAAATGTTCGAGATTACTAACTGCATAACATACTTGGCTATGCTTGATGTTTTCCTTTTTGACATCTTGTAACTGCTCTGAAAGTTTAGGAATTTCGACCAGGGTTTCTTCTATTTCAGTTATGCTGCATGGAAATGGGTTATGATCTGTTTAATCCATAAAGTGGATGCTTTTTGTACAACTGTAGTATTTACTTACTTTACTTTAATATCTTTCAAATCTTGGAGAGCTAATTGAAATTGATTCAGACCAGCAAGTACTCCATCTAACTGTGATTGCATGGCAGTTTTTAACATTGCCTCAACAGCTGCCTGAAACAAGAAATTATTATGTGAGCTTTGTCATTCATATGCTGAGACAGGTTAAATATCAATGTTGACTTGGGAGAAAACCTGCCATGTCAAAGATATAGTGATATGGAAAATAATTTGTGAATAAAAATGAAAATTGGCGACGTTTATCAGAAAGTAACCAGTACATGAATGCCACTCGTGCACTCGCACTGACAACTTGTTAAAAAAACACGAATAGTAAGATACTGAGGGCTGGCTTGAAGAAAAGATAAAAACCCAATGCATACACATGTACCTTTTTCCGTCCAACTCGTTTTCTATATTGTTCCACCTTTTCCAATTGATCTGCCCTTTGCAATAGATTTGCTACATGCTTTGCAGCTGTTGCTTTTGCTTCAGCTTCTAATAATTCCACATCCATCGTGATTCCCTTTCGATTCTGATGTTTATTTCAGTAACATTACCCCTGACCTCTACTTGGTGACAACTCCCACTCCACGATTTATACAGTGGGCTGCAAAAGTATATATACATTCACAATGAGTCATGAGTCACAGACTGGTATGCCGTCATAGCTGCATTAATCAAGCCATCAGCCGACATGAAGTAAGCCGACAGACGCTCTTTCAGAACGATCCAATAATCCCATAATGCAGTGGTGTCCCCACCCACATCTGGGGTTGCATCACGATCTGCAAGCTCGTTGCCAATAGACCTGTTTTGTAATATATGTCCATTTCCTTTTAGTATTTATTTATTATAAATTAAAAATTGAAGCTTCCTGCTCGTCATTTAAGCGTCAAAGGTATGTTAACGTTAAGTCAATTTGCATTCACCACATGATTTCGTATACACAAATGCACTAATGTTGGAGCCCATCCATTTTTCTGTCCTTGATGCACATGTTAATGTCACACGATTGTCAGACTAATTTAAGCCTATTAGGAGAACTTTCATTTCTTCAAAACATTTTTGCACAGTCAACTGTTTTGATTGCTATGTGTGGTAACATGTACTGTTAGCCAGAGTACGTTTTAGCGTACAAAATGCACAGTGATCCCACGTCGCCATGCTGCAATTAAACATGTGTAAACATGTATAAAGATCTACAAAAAAATCTGAAAAAAGTTCTAACTACTGCAGTTAAATTATTGACTTATTTAACAAATACAAAAATAACAAATACAAATACAAAAATAACAAATACGAAAAAAACAATTATTTTTTGTATCAAATCTTTGTTATTCTATGTTGTTAACATTAAATATTTCTTTTTAGCCTACATTTTGCTTTTTCGGCTTTGTAAAGGACTTTAAATTCGCAGCTTCTTGGTCTCTCCACGCCTTTCAGTGTTTTATTACTAAAGTATAAATAATAGTTGTGTATAATATGACCATTTATGATGCTTTAGATTCTGAGATCATTTGCAATATCCCCCAGGTTATCATTTCTCATGAAAATACAAGTACTGTAGGTATGGTAACGAATATAATGCCATTAATTCCAAGGAGAAGCATAATGATTGATTTGTCACCAATAATTGACTCGATAAATTTTCAAAAAATATGCAGTGCTACATAAAGGATTTGCCTATCCATTGCCCAGTTTCATCACAAATTGTTATTTAATATTGCTTCATTTTAACTATAGGTAACAGGACCCCAAGTTGATAAAATTAACAATGGAAGGCGCAGCAACAGAAGTTTTACAAGTCCCACAAATCCCCAAGATGGCATGGAACTTATCACCAGCACAACCTATCTGCTCATTAAATGATGTTATGAGTGAAGAATTGGCAAAATCTCTGCAGAAAGAAGAAGAAAATCAATTTGTACAGACCGTTGATTGGTACAATAGTTTGATTAGCTATCATTTTTCTCATATTTCCGAATTTTCTTTTTGTTAAAATCACTCATTGCAACATTTACAGTAAAACATGAAAAAAACACGTTAGAAGACATACTGACGGAACATCTAGAACTGGGTTCCTACCGAAATTATATTGTCAACTTCCCCGAGTAGTTTTTTAATCAAAATTAACTGGCCAATTATGTCTTGTTAATGTCAATGTGGTTAATTTTAGTAAGTTTTGATGTCTCGAAATTAAAAAAAAACATTGTAGATTTTTAAAATTTAAAGATGTATGTCAGTTTGCACCATGCATATGCGGCCAGATAGTTTAGTACTTCATTGTAATAAACAATTCATCTTAATACAGGGTTACTGAAAAACAATATGCACCACAGGAATTTCCTCAGGTGATGGTGGATCCAACGTGCGCTAGTGATTTAGTTTTGGCACAGATGTTGCAAGACCAGTTTGACCAAGAGCATGATGCGATGTTGGAGAGGGAGGAGCGAAAGTTTAATGGTTCAAGCAAAGGTATTGCAATGTCTTATCCAAATAGTCAAAACTCGATAAATTACACCGAGATAAACGTCAACTTATTTTGCGTACAGTGAAAGTATCATACAAAAACTTCAGAACACTACCTGAGCATTTGCTTGTTGATGATGAAGATTCAAGTGAAAGCGATGAGGACATGTACTTAGATTCATTTGAGCGTGCAGGTGAGGCAACATTTATGGACGGATAAAGTCATTGAAAAACATGCATGTACACTTGTGATACTATCTTCAATTTAAGTGTTGAAAAGTTAAATGTTAATGTTTGAGTGTTAAAACTTTTTGTTAAACTGATTCATCAGTTTAACAAAAACTGGAGTTTGTCTTGCTTTCTGAAAGAAGGATGCATTTTTTTTTCATGTGATTGGTTTCATCTGTTTGATGGTTAGGGCATTTTAAGCAGGCAGCATGTTTATTACTGCAATATTGGTTTTAGAAAAAAATTCGCCTGTTATCGGCAAGAATGGCATTTCAAAACAAGGCAGTGTCATCACTACGAAACATGATGCTATCATCTGTGGACGACGCAATGCTTGTCGTGTGATGGGGGTAAGCTTTTGGAAAATCTTTTGATTTTAACAACTGATTTTGTTGAATTTTTTCATAGCATACATTGCGTGTTGATTTTAATTTTAGTTTCCCCCTGGATTTGAAACTGGAGATGGAGGAGGATTTGACATGCAACTGTCAAATAGTGTATATAATAAACTTAAAGCACATTCTGTGGCAGAAGAGAAGCGGAACAAACGTCTGCATGATAAAATTGAAAAGTCAACAGCAGTATGTTTTTAAGAATTATTTCACTTAAATGATAACTAGCAATGAGGTTTTTTCTAATTCTATAATTTTTTTTTAATGCAGGATCAAGCTCTTGACCCAAAGACTCGTATTCTGCTTTTTAAATTGGTGAATGCTGAAATACTGGAAGGCATTAATGGGTGCATTAGCTCAGGAAAAGAAGCTGTCGTTTTTCATTCCCTCGGTGGCCAGTAAGAACTATAAGAATTCTAATCTCTTAAGTCCGTTGGGATTTTTTTGGTGTTGCAAAAGCGAGGTTGAAAAAAAGAGGTTGAAAAGTAGGTTTGATTTCAGAACAACGGAAATGAAAGTCCCTCGGGAATGTGCTATCAAAGTTTTTAAAACTACCTTGAATGAGTTTAAAACTAGGGATAAATACATCCGTGATGACTACCGTTTCAAGGATCGCCTCGGAAAGCAAAATCCTCGAAAAATTATACGACTATGGGCTGAAAAGGAAATGAGGAATCTCCAAAGGTGAGTGATTGTTCTCCTGCAGCTTGTAATTGTGAGTTCACTAGTTGACTTAGCAATATGCATACATTTTGAAATGTCTGATTGTCATGAATATTGCATGATTAGGGTTTTATTTTTGAAATGTGATTGTCAAATGCTAATGAAATGTAGATTGAAGAAAGGAGGAGTTCTCTGCCCGGAAGTAGTAATACTCAAGAAACATGTGCTGGTAATGTCCTTTGTTGGCCACGATCATTGCCCTGCCCAAAAATTAAAAGAGGTAAAACTGCCTGCTGACCAGTTGCAAGAGGCTTATGAACAAGTTATCAAGGTACAGGGCACAATTCTACAGTAAACTAGGCAAGATAGTTGTTTGCTGATGTAATGACTCTTAAATAAAAACCACTAATTTTGCTCACTTTCAGGCAATGAAGCAGATGTACAGTGTTTGCCACCTTATTCATGCTGATTTAAGCGAATACAATATTCTTTGGCACGAAAATAAGGCATGGATTATTGATGTTAGCCAAACTGTGGAAACAGCGCATCCTTATGCACTGGAGTTTTTATTTCGTGATTGCTCGAATATGTCGACAGTACGTTTATTCTTTTTTTAATTGAGATGATAGTCTTTAAATGTTCTTATCTTCATTGAAGTTAACTTGTTTGCATTCTTCATTTCAGTTTTTTAGCAAAGCTGGACTTGCAGACGTCCCAACACCAGAGCAGCTGTTTCATGAGATTTCTGGATTAGATCTTCCAGGTGAAGGCACTGGACTTTTGGCACAAGTAAGAATTTTTTTAAAGTTCTCATGATTGAGGGCTAAATGGCGAGGCCCATATAGAGGTCTGAACCTTGGTACGGTTTTTAAAAGAAATCTGCCGATTTGCCTTTATGAGGCTGTTAACTGCACAATTTCCAACAGAAAGGTGGTCTGATTTTGTTCACATTTTCAGATTAAAGATTATGAGCGGAATGAAGAGCTACTCACGCATGGATTGTCCGAAAAGCCATATCCATTTGATAGCATGTTCAAGACTCCTTCTCCCAAGTCGCAGTCCAAAGGTTCTGGAAGTCATGGGCATGCCGTGAAAAAAACTCAGACTCATTAGTTAATTAGATTTGCAATTTCAACATGAGAAGGGATACTTAATCAGCTAATCGTACTTTGGGATTCTATATGACGAGTTCATATTTTGCCACCAAGACATTTTTCAACACTCTGCCTGACTTCTAAAATGTTAACTTAAATTTTAATCCTGACAGTCCATCACGTTTTCAATGTTTTATACGTTAAATTGCAATGGCATGTGTGCTCCTGGTGTTGCTTCTCATGTAATAACACACTTGTTCTTAGATTTGGAGCGATGACCAACTTGATCATTAGATAATTTTTTTGAATTACCAATACCCCAAAATCAATCAATCAAATTGTTACAAGGGACATGCAGCATTAAATTTAGGTTGAATTGTGTTTGCGAGAATAAAATCCGAAGTTTAACTGCAATGATGACGAAACCTGATTGACACAATTTGAGATGACTTATTATTTATAAATAATTTCCTTTCTTATGCTGTTTTAAAATTAGATAATATGTTAACAATGGTTGACTAGAGTGCGTTAATGTTTCACACAATTGAAAGCAAGACTGACGCTTTTCACGTGCATCTGCCTGAAAAATAGTACAGCTGATCACTGGTAGTTAGTGTGATGCAAGTGGGCCACTTCTATTCATCTGTTCACAATAAATGTAATGTCTTGGAAACTGTCTTAAGAACTTCCAAATGCAACTATTTTGTGACTGAAACTCATTCTAAAGTTGATTTTAAAAACAAGACCATGTGCTAGAGATGTGCTTTTGCTATGCTTCTGAAATCTTGGCCTGTAAGTCTTAGCGTGTATTCTTCTTGCTCTTCAAAGTGTAGCATATTCACTGGAACATGGTTCAGGTAGGTTATTGAAAAGGGGTAAGCGACCAAAATGTTGGAGACAAATGCTGTATCTAAATTGAATTTACTTCTTTGGACAAAGATTTTTTGGAATATTTGGAGTTGATGTTTTTTAAAGCATACAGAAACGAGGATATTCGACATTTAAGGCCGACTTAAAAGGATGCCCACCATCCAAAAAGTATAGATTTTTGCTTCATATAATTATTATAATTGCTTAATCGCTTTTTTCCCGTGCATGATTGGTTGTCCACTAGGGTCTTTAATATTTTTGTTATAATTTGGAAATGCTCTATTATTTATTTTTTTAAAAATTGATAAGCTTAAAATAACAGTTTTGCAACCCCCCAATGCCCGTTTTTGGAGGTCACATTACTGATTTTTTCAAGTTAATTTTTTTTATAAATTAAAAGGACATTATCAATTTTTTATCAAATTATAACCATCATAAAGCTTTTTCCGATTTCCCCTCTTAGTTTTCAATAGTTTTTTGCCGACAACTTTGAACCATCCAGAGATAACACCGAACAGAAATCAAATATCGATATATATCTAATTGTGTGATAGCAGAGAATGGCCGTCTGTATTTCAGAACCAAAAGCCTTTCAGGATTTTTGCACAGCAATATACAGTACACGCAGCAGTCGGTAATTGTAATGTCAAATATGAAATATTTGCTGAGTCTAGAACCGAATTGAATTTTTGAATAATTAAAAACTGATCAGGCTTTGAAGGAAAATAAGTTTGTTTCTTGCCGAGTTTTTTCAGTGTTAAGACCCGATGACAATATCGCTTAATCATGGTAAATAACGTCGCATGATTTGTTTTCACGTGTTTTCATAACAACGCAACATTTTAGCTCTCACATATGTCGTCACATTCAATGCCATGGCAGTAATTTAATTATATCAGAAAGGTTAATCCCTATTTATTTTATCTCTTCTGTTCAACAGCGTTACTTGTCGGTTGGCAGTTATAGTTAGATCATAATAGATAACGATTTTTAATCAAGCGAAAGATGTCGGGAATTATCAGCGTATAATTTCCCATGCCATTTAAAGTTTTGATAATTGCAAATGCGGATTATATGAGCAACATGAGTTTTCCATTAGCTGTTAAAGGAATGTAATATAGAATGAATTCAGTATGATTACTAGGCTGCATTGGACAAATTTGAACTGTGCTGGATTGGATGCTGTCATTATTTTCGATGTAAGTATTTTTTATTTTACCCATTTTATTCCTCAAATTGTGTTTTTAGTTTTAGCACGCCCCATAACTAATCCCCAAATGCAAAAAAATCCACATTTGTGCATTTGTTATATTTGTTAGATTTGTTTTCTTCAGTGTAAAGTTAATCTTTCAGTATGGTCTCATTTATGTTTTATTTCTTCAAAATGTCCTGTTTATTCAAATATCTTGAATTTTATTTTCATAAGTAATGGGACATTTTCAAATCATTTCAATCATTTTACACAAATGAAGGTAAATTTAGCAATTTTATTAGATATGTATTATTTTTGGTACACTGAAATATCCATTGATAAAGTACAATAAAGTACAAATGTTCAGAAAAATTGGAAATATAATGCTATCCAAAAAATACTGAAGTATAACAAACAACTGCCAATGTTCAAGTTATAGTTGGTGAAAATTCTGTCTGCCATTAATAAAAACGTTTATATTCATTTACTTTGGCTTTATTTAGAAAGTTATAATTACCAGTTGAAATGTCAATTGACATGGACAGCACTTGCAATTTGACGCTTATTATCGTCGGATGCGTTGGATGGGGTCTGGTCATCCTAAGTGTAATCCTTTTCTGCATTTTATTTTGGTAAGGGATATTAGGGTTTCCATCCAATTTATTCATGCTCATTTATTGGGAGAAAATACGAAGTGCTAGACAGAAGCCATTTTTATTTTTATTTCTCGTCACACATATTTGCAGCCATGGAAGAAAGGAAACGCAAAAGTTAAAACGTGAAATAGGCACACTAAGAAAACAACTTGAAAATGGTGGACCTTTGGATATTTACGCTACTACTCCTGCCACAACTCCTATTTTAGATATTCCTTACCGACCGTTTGTAAGAAATGCGTTTTGATTCTGCAGAAAGAAGAGATTTGTTAAAATGTACCAAGTTTTACAATTTTTGTTGTTCCATTAAAGCATCAAAAATCTCTTGAACGTTCACAATTTGACATGCTGTATTTAATTGCATCAATATGAGGGATTTTATTTTGAGATCACGTTATGGCGTCATCGCGAATAAGCGGGGGGGGGGGGGGGAAGTTATACGACATCAACAAATCCATTTCCACGAAACTGTTTACTGCACAATTAATTGCACGAGAAGCACGTAATTTAAAACTCATTAATTTGGGCGTGAAAGAGACAATTTAGTAATTTGGGCGTTTGTTATACCAATTTCAAACAGTGAACTATGGTGGAGGTTGTCCTTTCATATAAAAAATGGTTAAAAATGTGCAAAAATCCATATTGATTAAAACACGCGGTAGCATACACAATGTGCATGTACATTATATCCTTCTTAAAGCTTTATATTCCTTACAAATTTTCACTTATCCATACTACCTTAATTACAATAATCAATTCATCTTTATTTACATTTGGTTAAACAGCAGCGGACATATGGTTGCTGTTAGACGACAGCATTTTTCTTCTTAAAAATGAGAAATAATGTTATTAATGACAGCTTGATTTTTATTTTCACGAAGAAAAATGTCGTAACATGAAAGCGTGTCGGCTAGTAAACAAGCAGTTAATTTGCCTAGCTGATGTTCTCTTGCCAAATCTTGTTTTGTTTTCGCAAGCGATAATCTGACTGCTACAGTATGCAAATTAGTTGAAATTGTTCAAATTGTTCATCGCTCTTCATTGTGAAATTAGTCGATATTGCCCTTATTTTGGTATCAGGTTTTATGGCGAACATGAGTGAAACGATAGCACGTTGGTTTGCAACCTGCTATCGCAAATGCGTCCCTTATCAGGAATGTGATCGAAAACAAACACAGCTATTTGGAATGATTTTAAATCTGGACTTGGATTTTGGCGAGACATTTTTTCCGGTGAGCTAAAAATAATAAATCTCTTTATGACGACATTTCATATCATTTATTACTCATACAGTCTGCAGGGAATTTATATTACATTTAAATCAGTAGACCTCCAATTCGACGCCAGTTTGCTCTTGCAAATCCGGTCAATCTACATACTGGTTTTAATGCGAATAATTTGAGCATAAAGAATAATATTAAAGTGGAAGGGTTCAGTTAATGATTAGTGGCTATTCTTAGTACTTACACTGTATAGTTTATGCAATCTGATTCTATAAAAAGCGGTACATGTATGTACTGTGCAATACATGTACATGTACCTTGATATGTAAATTTAGAGCGCTTGCTAAACCTTGGTATTCTGTACCTCATTCGATAATTATACAAGTTATCCATTATTTTACAGTATAATGGAGTAAATAATCGACCCCGTCAAACTTCCAATTATGTTTTCCTTAGGAAGTATGCCTCAACAATAAATAAAGACCGAATATATTGTAAACAACATTTTGATTATGTTTGCGGACAATATTTCAATTTAAACAATGGAGGTTTTCTATGCAACATTTTGGTTTGTGTTAAAAAATACTTTACCTGAATTGTTTCTGATACATGTACGTCTATTGTACTAAACATGGTTATACGTCATTTCGTCCTTAGTCCCCTATTAATTATGCTCGACGTTGCGGTTTTGCGAAAGTAACATCACCCTTTCACTGAAAAAAAGATTTATAAAATTTATAACAAAGATTGAAGACTTACAGTGTTTTTATTAGGTTATTGCCCCGTTTATTGGCCTATTTGTTATAGCCAGTCAATTTTAGAAATGTTACGATGGTAATTTACGAAGCACTTATGGAATTCGTCGGAGCCGCTTCATGCAGGAAGCAATTTATTCCTGAAAAAAACTACCAAAAATATCTTCAAGAACATGCACTCCTTTTCTTTGGTCCCAACAGTGACATTTGTCGCTTTATTGCAATGTTTTTGTTCACCTGATATGAAAGTTGAAGTCTAACTCTTCTACAGGCTATACATACAGCATATACGTGTATAGAATGCCCATAATAGAAAATCACAAATATCAAATGAAATTGACAAATTGGGAATTGAAGTTTTGAGACCATAAGTGGTAATTTTTTTTCACGACGATTGCTGAACCGAAGTAAATTTAAAAAATAAAAGAGATTCTTTTAGCTACCATAGTCACTTGCGCTCTTAATGGCTTATGATATACACGTAGGCTGCAGATTCCAATTTTGAGAAAATTTGTTCTCACATTTCGTTCAACGTGTGCAATCGATGAGTGTTATAGTTGATAAGCCTGAATGATTTTCCCATTTTTGAAAATTTATTGCCAGATTTATATTTGAATTAGAGCAAAAAAATCCAGCTATTACTGGCTCATTCAGGGCGCTTCTGCAACGAAGTAAATACGTTAAACCTATTATGCAACGCTTGGTTTGTGGAATTATTGTAAAATATGTGGGAAAATTAGCCATCAATTGATGAAAGAAACCGACTACAGTAACTGTATTTTGTAAAATGTTACTGTAGGACTTCTCATGGATAGCGATGGGTACATTGCCCTGCATAACATCACTTGGGTATTTTTACAACCTAAATCACTCCCCCCCCTCCATTCTTGCACGAACTTCGATGTCAGTACAGACCAGTTATCCGGATTGCCTTGGTCCACCATCAATAGGACTGCAGGCCTGCTGGCTTTAGATTTGGATTTGATGGTCGCCCCGATTTCGATGCGGATAATTTGACCACCCGGTGATGGACATGTGTCCACTCTCCAGTACGTGCGACTATGAAAGGGAAAAACCACCTCTATTTCAATTCGATTTCCTGGTCCATTAAAGATAGCCAACATAATTGGTCTTTTATTCGCGCCAACGTTGGAGTGGCGACAGATTTCTGCGACACTTTTTTATTTCACCCAGAAAGGTTATCGAACTGCCTTTCCATAAAGCACGCACTGTCACACTGTTTGCTGGATGGGAGGAAGTGGGAAATGCGACAGGCGACACGTTTCCCCGTCACTCCATCAGTCCATTCACAAAAACCGAAAAATGTCAGTTATTTACGATGATGATTTCATTCTTTCGACTAACTTAAGGATCCCATTTCCACTCCCGACTCGATTACTTCCATCAGCACTCTTGCAGGATATAAAAACGCTTTATGGACGACGCTGAGCTATATTTAGAAAAGGAAAGGTGAATCAAGGGAGCGATTTTTGGCAAAATCGAGGGGTGGCCATGATTAGTCGAAGCTTAGGTAACCTGATGCTTCCCATGGTTAACTTTAAAAAGCGGCTGTAGTGATAATGGGACTTTATATGGATTAATGGACCCCAAAATAAACTGAAATTACTGTAAATTAATTAAAAATATATCATTGGTGATATATACTCTTATATATGCGAATGTTCTTATCATGCTCTTTGAAACGTGTAGATTTTAATGTAGATGAAAATTCCACATTTTTTAATATTGACGAAAAATGAGAGAACATTGGAATGATTCGCAATGAATGTTTGCGAACCAGCGAATGAATATTTAGAATTACACGTAAGTTTGGTTACATTTAAAACATAACGCAAGAAAGTCATTGTAGTAATTATCCATGCATTGCGAAAGGTAGGCCTACTCTAAATTAGCAAATTACAGTGCATGTTTTCAAAGAATGATGTGAAATATCGCCTCTTTAAATTCAGTCGCTAAAACCTGATGAGAACTGATCTATAGCTCATATAAGTTTAATGTACGGTGAAATGAACCAGTTATTTATGCAGGAATATTATCCTAACATAAAACTATCATCATACCAAATTAAGAACTTGCACATTAGCCTCGTTAAGCTGAAATTTATAAGTTTTGTAATCGCTTTTTCAATTTTCTACGGGGTCTTTAATCCTCGTTTTTTCTACTCACGTTTTTTTTTTAAAAAAAACGAGGTCATTGCCTATCATTTTCTTCTTTCTCTTTTATCATGTTCTATAAAGGCCATTTTTATACGAGCGATCCAAAACGCTGATATTTACCAATCATTAATTACATTCTCAGCCCATTCTTACGAGATTAATTTCAAGGAACCCATTTTCATCGTTGAACCAATAGCACGTTTTGTTCCAAAGGGTTGTATTCATGGTAATGCAAGCTATTTGAATTGTCTTGAATATAAAAGAAATCACAGAGCTACATTGTAGCTGTAGCTGTTAAGTCTTCCTGATATTTGCTGAGCAGATACAGTGTATCCTGATAGTTGCTGAGCAACATTACATATTTTTCGGTTTATTAAACAAAAAATGTACCTGTACATGTATGCAATCGGCTTTCTTTTATGCTGGCTCACCCTAGCCTCTAAACCTAGTTACTGAGTTGCTTGTATTCTTTCGGATAAGCATACCTTGTATGACACAGAAACTTCACGCCATTTGTTCTTGGAGTTTTAATAGCATTAAATGATGTTCTTCACACTGTGGGGTGAATTGTAGGTTAATTGCTGTGCATTTTCCTAAATTTGCGCCCTACATTTGCATACTAAACTATGAATAACACTAAAGTAACCGCTAGCAAGAATAGTTTGTTCTATCAGAAGATGCCACTACTCTATTTACAACTACGTTTTACTACGTTTCATTAACTCGTTTACAAGTGCTTTATAAGAGCAACTGGTTTACGACTCTCCAGGGTAATACGTTTTACAGCTCATAACACGTACAGTAACGTTGCATGTAATTTTTCTCCTACTTTCTAGCGCTGTCTTCATTACCTTGAGAGTAGAAACGAGGTCAGGACGAACTGAACGCATTTGTCAGTAGGCCTTTGTGACGTCCGTTGGCAGTATTTCATACCAAAATTCCGTTGGGTTGTTTTATGCCTGCCTTGAGATTCACCTCGTATTTCAAAACGCTGTAATATTTTTATTGACATTTTCGTGGTTTGACCGAATGACCGATACATTTTTGATAAAGAACCACCCTCAAATAACGCCCATCAAAATGTTGACATCTGCACCCTCTTTCCTCTAAAGTCAATTATCGTCTTAATTAGACAATCCCCTTCTCTATTTCGTTCCGTTCCATGAAGCGCTGACGACGTTTCTGAATTTATTTGGACAAAAAGCACGTCATTAGAGTAATGTCCACTGCACGTGTCGCTCTCTCTACAAATTTAACTAGTTCAAATTTCAAACTAAACTAGTCTCATTTCTATATTATTTGACGTCAACGTTTTATTTACGTCTTTGTTTAGGGCATTCGACGTTCGACATCGACATTCGATATGACATCATTTGCGGACGTTGTTTTAACAGATGGTTAGTTTTTGACATTTTTAAAACCAGTTATAAAATTGGAAAATAATATGATATAAGTGACGTCTCTTTGAGGAACAAGAAGGACGTCCGTTTGAGCAAATTACATGTTCTTCAAAAGAAAGGATATCTACTTACAGGTTTAATTGCATTCAGAAGCTTCAACTCTCTCAAGAGACAAATACAATTTGAACGTCCGAATTTGTTGACCCCTAGTTCAAGATCATACTATTTTTGTAACTTCAACCTCGGGTAATTAAATACATTGCAATTATATACTGATGTCACATTATGTCAAAATCTACAGATACCAATCACCACCTGGGTCGTGACGTCATTTCTGGACGCTCTCTGCCAAGGGAAAAACAGAAGCTTTAAGACGAAAAAAAGTGTGAATAATTTCTTCAACATTATCAAAAAATTCGTCGAATATAAATCGGATTAATTTTAACGGGAAAAAATAATTAAGCTCCAGTGGCATGCGACGAATGAATTTCCGCCTTTGCATTTACGCATTCTAATAAAGCTAATTGCTTCTTTCAATTCGCAGTAAATAACTTCTTGACAACAGCATTCAGTGAATCCTTATTAAATTCTCCAATGGAAGGTAAATACTTATCTTTTGTGCAAACCTATTGTTCTGGGGTTCTTGCTATTGCCAACATTTGGCTAACAATGAGAAAGCCATATAAAAAATAATAGTGAAGAATAATATTCGGTGAAATGTACTGGAAGATCTCTTGATGATTACATTAGGTTGAGTGCGCTCCTCTAAATGTCATGGCTGGTGCTTCTCATGCAAGCATATCATATATAAAATTATTTATTTTGAAATACCTTATATTTCCTGTGGAATAATTGCGCAGTTCGAGAAATGCAGCGAATATAGTTTTCTTATATTAAATAACACTGCTAAAAACAGAACATTTTACGCATGCGTCGTGAGTCATGTTGTGAAATAATTGTAATTTATTTGTTTTTATTATTTGTTCATTTCGAATCTTAATATAGCCTAATTATTTTTTCTTCACTAATGTTTGTAGAAATGACCTAGATGATAAAACTGTAACGAACTCAACGGCTTTATAAACGAATTAAGGGTAATAAAACATGACTGATCTACTTCTTATTGCACTTGTAATAGGGACCAATTAGGATAATACTTGTAAAATAATCCCTAACTGAAACGCGCAATTCAATGCAGCACATCACGATTATTATTTGAAATCGAAGGTATTTATGTTCAGGTCTTATTAGTTGATTTGGCTTATTCACAAAAACTTCCCTCATTTTAAATAATTGTGCGGGCAAGTTGTAAAAATCCATGTTGGAAATTCGAGACAATGCATTATTATGGACACAATTTGAGTAAAAGCCTTCTTCAAGAGAAGACCAAAAACATGCATGTACCTACATGTACATACACCGTGACACAAAGTCACACGCATTCTGTATTTTCTTTTCATGCACCGTTATCCAAAATTTTAAGCATATGCCCACGCATTATGATTTTAATTAGCGACAACATTATGGCTGACATCAGCTGTTTTTATTCACTCTTTGGTCGAAAATGCAATGAATATTTCTTGGTCTTTGTGTTTTTCTTAAAATGCCGTATTTTAACATTGGGGAAAGACGTGCGAAAGCCATTGCCATTAATTTTAAAAATATATTATTTACCATTCAGTTTTCCCTTGTAGATAAAAAATAAAACCAAATAAAACTTGCGTGCATTTAAAATACAAATGGCGATTTATACCCGAGTAAACATCAGTTAACCAAAACATTTGTCAATCCAAAAATAAAAACATCAAACCAGAAGAAAAACGTATTTGCTATGAATAAACTAAGAACCTATTTTAAACTTAATCTGCAAAAAATGTTTGTAAATGCTAAAATGGCGAGCTTTATTTTGATATATTCTAAAGCTTCATGAATGTTATTTTTTTGGGGTAGAAAAGTAATTGCATAATCTTTATTTTAGAAGTTTTAAAAGATTTACACTGCAAAGTACAGTAATATTGATTAAATTTATGAAGTCAAATTTCATTTCATATTCAGCAGCCACCGTGCTCGTCTAGCTTCTGTAACAATTCGTCATTTTCTTTGACAGATTAAAATATTCTGACATTAAATTGATTAAAACAAAATTAACATATTCCATATGCTGCATATGCTGCATGTTACTAACAAAAGACTGGTCATGGATCAAACCTGGTTGCTGTTAAAATGTCTATTGAGCTTTAAATCCGAGGGGTACATTGAATGAAAATAAAAACAGTATTTAATTAAACTTGATACAATATTGTAACACTTCCAAACTCCAGGCCTTTACACGTTTTGATAGATTCACGGAAAATATGCGTCAAAATTCGTTTCCATCTCACAATAAAAAGCTCCTTTCTTAGACATGTGCAGGCTTTGATGGATGGACACTTATCAGATGGGTCTAGGATCAAATCGTGAAACATCGCATTTCTTTGACATACCAATTTTGGATTTCTTTTCTGAACAGAAATGTCAGTGAACCACGAAGTAAGATGGGAAGTTTATGGCAGATCGATGAAAGCCTCATTAGATAAGGATATTAGGGAATGTCGTCGACTATGATTCGAGTCGTTTCGATCATCAAATACAAAATCCAGCATTTGGGTTCAGATATGGCCTTGATGGTGATTAATTTTGCGAAAGGTTACAACGTCTGACCTTATTATACCGAATGTGCCCACTGGTGACATTTTCATTTGAACAAATCATGCAGTTCTTAATCTCTGCAACTCATTAGCTGAAGGCTAATAATGAGCCATTCAAGTATGATTTGAGGGGAATCTAGCCTAAATTTAAGTCTCATGCGTATACATTATTATAAATATAATATATAGAGACATTAATAGCGGATCAATCCTACTTTCTTCGTCCTATGGAACATCTATTCATTTGAAGTTGCGGTTTTATAATTAAGTTTGACCTCGATGTACAATATTTACAATTAGCTTTTCATTTCCAAAATGAAAAATGCGAAAGACAAACGTTTTTGAAATTTCCTGGAGTTTTTGCGCCTTTTTTGGCTTTATTTGCAGATTTTGCAAGATTGCTTTTTTGTTATTAGTTAACAAAAGTTAATCTTAAATGTATTTTTCATGAATTTCCATTTAGATGTTTTAAAAGTTTCGAAAGAGATCATATTTTGTTTATGGCATCTCGTCTTTGGCATTGTTTCGCTAATCTGATCTTGCAAAAATGAATATTGTTAGAAATCTAGCAAAATCCGTCTTTCTTTAAGGCATTAAAGTATTTTGCGAACTTAACAATGATATGTACCCATAATATGATAATTCGTCTTTATGGATCTTATAATTATCGTTTTAAAATTATTGAGTGCCTATACTTTAAATCCAGGACAATCCTGCAGGGCAGAACTCGTCAATATTTTGAATTTTGTTCTGAATTTCTAATATACTCGCATTGCATTATCAATAATATAAAGGAAAATGTGCTATCAACAAATTAATGAATGAATAAGTTGCAACAACGCTATAATCTAAAGCATCGCAGTAAGTCAGTTTGCAGAGCTTTCTAGCAAGTACTGGTGTTTATTACTGTGATTTTTAGTCATTTCCTTTTAAATTTTGGAGAAACTTGAGAACGTATTAAGATGTCGAGTATTAACAGAAATTATTATGCAGTATATATCACACTTGTGTGTGATTTTTATTGAAACTATGGCGTACAAAATAAAGATACGCGAGATCCCCTATCTGGTAAGCAGCGCCACCTTTGTTGTCACCATCTTGCACAAATTGCGGATGGCAGAAATATCCTAATCAGATATGATGATTTATTTCGGTACACGTGCTGATTAAGTCGGACAAAACACGCCCACGACTAAAGATAGTTCCGTAGACGAGTTGCGCCATCTGATTTCGGCATTCTAATTTAAATTAGAAAGTAATTCGCATTCCATAATTCATGATTTCTAACAGGCAGGTATTTTCAAAGCCTGCATTGGTCTCGGATAAATTCACTGTTTACCGTTTCAGTTTTCACCAGCGTCTCTGTTTCTTTCGCGATAATTTTAATTGGAATCTTAGATTTCAAGTGGGGTAAGTGGAGCACATGTTTCAAACAGCGAACGAATGTCGCTATAGATTTTTTTGTGTGGGAGAAGGGAGGGAGTTATGGAAATGAGGAAATATGCGACAATATGAGGGCGTCGAGTTACATTACCGCATGCGCGTCAAGTTAGAAAACCCTCGGAAGAGTGATTTCCTGCATGGATTCGTGCGCTGGCCGATAAACTTTAATCTCGTTCACGGATGACGTCAGAAGTTCGAATCTATGCCCGAAATGTTGGCAGAGAATGCTTACCCTTCGCCACGCTGTTGTTGACGGAAATTCGAAGGCATTAATTCGGTGCCGGAAAAAATTGGCTCTATAAGAGACATGCCGGATATGTACATGTGCATACGCATGTACGTGTTCAAACGTTGGCAAAGCAAGGCACAGATAAGAAGGCACTTCTGGTTGGGGCACATCAAAGTTTAACGCTGGGGGATAGTGAAAATAGACCAGTCTGCACTTGAATGTAATGATTCAATTCTGTTCATGCCACATACATTACCATGAAATAACAATATTCACCAGACAGTTGGTCGAAAATAACTGACCTATATACATGTACAGTAGTGCCCAAAACGAAACAATGTTTTGTGTTTCGTATTTATTTATTTTTTGCTTTGACATTGATGCTAGGGTTTCATTTTTTTCAATTTCGAAACCTGATTAAAGACTGTCATCAACCATGTCATTGTAAAGTTTATGTAAAAACTGAATGTCAGCTAAGAGATCTTGAGGCAATATTCAAAACATCACATCTACAGCTGAACTTCAAAGTCTGCCGAAGTTAGTTCTTTTCTTAAAATCGACATAACGTTAACCTTGGATGTAGAGTAGCCCACTAGAGCGTGCATGCACATGACTCTTATCTCAATTCTGAGCTGGTGAATCCATCTTTCCGAAGCGTGTTAGCTTTGCGAATTAAACAGTTTCAAATGAATATTTCAGCCAGACTAAGTTTATTCGTGGATAAATTAGATGGAAATAGCAGATTTGTTTTTCACAGAGATGTTTGTTGATGATAACCATAGGCATCAGCAGCTTCTGTTTATTGAGGGGGAAACGCATAATCAAGATTTGATTTCAACATTATGATTTATGAGGGCAAGGAGGGGCCAAAACCATGATTATGTTGACAAATAGTATGGACTTTGCGGGGAAATGGGCGATTGCTACTACCCTCTGCTCCTACAAAAATCCCACCCACATGCCCTTATGCAACCGAGTACCACGTTTTCCAACTTATTCGGACTGGTTGAGGTGTGAATACTAATGCCTATTGAGTTTGTTTAAATTGTTTCAAATTTAGCCATCATGACAAAGAAAATATATTCAAAATGGATAAACATGTTCTTTGTATAAAATAATGCATTATTTTATGTAAACTTTAATCAGAAATATAAACGTTAAATGAAATTGTGAAAAATATTACAGAAGTCGTGAATATGAATTTAATGCATATACATTTTGATTGGTGCCTTTGTCGTTTAATGAGATTTCAGCTTGACCGAACGACTTCTCTATGGAGAAGTCATCATTTTCTATTGAGAAAAAATACCGTGATAATGCACAAGAGTTAGATATAAAATGCTTATGTAATGCATGCAATGTATATGCAGTATGCAAATTAATTCTGTTTATCAGTAGTGTTTTTAAAACGATGTGGTCATCGTAGTGGAAAATCGGCATCTCTTCTTCGTTACAAGCCTTTCTTGAAGCGAATCGCAATAAAATAACCTAGACCTTGACCTAGACATTCAGCTTAACGTGCCATAGTTGGAAATGCCACATATCCACATTGCAGTGATGGCCTGCACTATTCCCCCCTAAGGGGAGGCAATCACTGAAAGCTGCGGTGTTACCGAGGATTGCCCAATTAAATATTAATGGGATATAAGGTATCTTTACGGGTGCCGGTATGCTTTTTCATTCGATAGCCATTAATCGACATTGCTGCTATCAATCGAGAAGAGAAAATTCTCGGACGAAATATTTGATGACAAAATAAACACAATCATAACTTGCTGAGCTATAAAGGTTCTGTAAAGAGTATAACTAATCTGTGAATGCGCGCTATAATACCTAGCCAGAGATGTGTTATCTGTTGACCTACTATACACCTGTACGTTAAATTAACACAAAATATTGAAATATTGTCTGTCTCTCAAAGAAACCTGTCGTCAAAAATAGCGGTCAAGAAAAAAACAAAGATAGGCTTGAAAATCGCATTAGAAATAAACAGCACTTGTGACTAATCAAAATGATGGCGTCACCTAGGCCTACCGGACGGATAGACCCGGTACATATTAAAAGTTTTTCATTTGTACTTGATTGATTTTCTAAGCACTTCCAACGTCATATGCATGCGTTGGTACCCATTATTAAATGCCATCCAAAGTAAATAATTCCTGTTCAGTTATGCATCATTAGTAACCTGTAGAGTTCAAACTTGCTAAATTGACTTCTTTGAAGGAGCAATGACTTTACAAAACAATTACAAATGTTTGAGTTCGAATGGAAGCGGATGAAGTGTCAATCCATTTGGGTAGATTAGAATTAAATAAATAGAAAAAAAACGAAGATGACGAGATTAAAAGGCTTTAATCAATATTTTTGAGCTCTTACTTTGGGTGCTGAAGTAGATTTCCATTTAGCAAATTGCTTTTCTTGATGGATTTTATCCCTGGTTTGATGCGCCAAACTAACATACAGATAAGGTCTAATGCCTTCTTCTTGATAGCTTTTAATGAACGTTTACTGGCCAAGGGTTTCATCTATTGAAACGACAATGGAAAGTAAAGCGAAAGCAATTTTAAAAAGAGACGATGGAATAGTATCGAGTGAGCCACCTACTGTGCTTTTTATCCTTTTGCGCAAACTCAGACCAATTTTGGTAGCGCTTCAAAAAGGAATTCCAATATATTTTTTTGCCTAGGCATTTCTCATTAAAATACCGATAGATTCAGTCCCCTAAAAGAAACGTGGTACCCCAAATAAGTTTTCGGCCCCTAAAATCGATGTTTCGTGCGAACACAGATGCTTATAAATAGAGATATCGAATCTTAGTCGCTAAACATATATAATATTATTATATAATACTATCAAGTGGAACGTATTTACCATATTAAACAGTGCGCATGCAACGTATATATATACCAATTATGTGAGTTATAACTATTTGTCTACTAGACATTCTAAGTCTATTATTGTTCCATTATTGTTATTACATTATCCTTAATCGATTTGTTTGCATAATTATCGATCTTCCAGAAAATTCATTTAATGAAAACATTCCAATGAAGTTAAAAACGAGTTTCAATAACGGTTGAATAAACTATCAAGAATTTATATCTAAGAAGTATTCATACATGTATAATCTTCGTTGTGCAATGAAACTTAACTATTAGATAACTTGTAATTGGCAGGCGTATCTGATTAGACTAGATATGATGAAACTAAAACAAAATATGAACGACTAATACTTGTATTATTTCAAGCAGCAAAGGACAGATTTTTGAAGATTTAATAATTGTTATCAGCTGCTTAAAAACTTATGTTAAAATTTCTAGCTTATAACAAGCAGGACATATAGTTCTCAATATGTCAATACATTAAGACATTTGCTTTCCACATCAAAGGAAATTCTTTGAACGTCACACAAACATGCACTTGCATCTTATTTGCTCTAGACATGAATGCCAAATTTTATTTCTTTTTATGTTACGAATCGCGCAAGATCGACAAATATGTCAGTGCAAACTTTAACGTCTCTCTACATTATAGATTAATCGTAGAGTCCTGATTAAAACTTTTTCCAGCTACGCGAAAAATAAATTGAGTTACGCAATTGAGCCGCACTTGAGACATTTGCATTTCAAAGAAAACTAATCAGACATTGGCATTCATATGCTGATTATTCTTATGATTACTGATAACGGAAAGCGGTTTAATGAATAGTGCGTAAAATTCTAGCTCAGGGTTTTGTACTCTGACTACTGCAAAATTTGATAAAATGTACAAATTCAGCGTATATCGCATTGTAAACAACCCTATTACTTTCTCTAACTTTCATCACGGTTTACTAATTAGCTGAAATTGAATTAAACTTTTTAACCACGTACATGTACAAAATTATGTACGGAGGTGCAACAAGAGCTCGTTCTTGCTTGTTGTCAAACAATCGAGTTACATCAGGTGTGCATATTAAATACAACTTGTTCACGTATTCAACTTGAACATGCTATTTTAGCTTATATTGATATACACTGCATGATTCTATTTTGCTAACATTCTAAATTATTCACGTTAAATTTATTCCTAACCAACGTACATATAATAGACCAACTTATACATATATATATATATATAGGGTAAATGTTAATAAAATGTGAGGCAAATTAACGTAACTTGTTTGTTTGAAATTCGCACATCGTTTGATTTTTGCGTAAAATTTACCTAGATAGTTCTTATGACATTCTGGTAAGTTATTCACGATAGATATGATATTTTTGTGAAACAAGATTTGTTTGAAAAGTTCGGATAACCGAACTCTCTGGCACATGTTTTTCACAATTCTGAAAAGCGTAGGTTCACTTTATGGTACTAAAATGCATCACGAGTAACACTAAACTGGAAGAGTTCTGATATCGGCTTGAAAAGTTGAACCCTGTGATTTCTGACCTACTTTAAGCTACTTTCATCACTGACTTCGTTTTCGCGGATTTATACGAGCATATTTAATCCTCGTTGCTGTTTTTCTTCTTCTTCGCCTTCACAAAGTGGCCGCCATCGATTTGGTGCATTCTCCAAAACTGGACAACCCGACTTCGATGGATTTTTTTGCTAATCGCGTGCCTTTTGAGGCAGCAGGTTAAAATCAGTCCATAAAGCCCGCGGTAAAACCGCAATTAATGGCTTTGCATGTAGTTCTTAAGAAGGGCAATAAATTGTCAGCGCTCCTGAAGAGACCCAATCACCGCATCCTTGCTTCGCGCTAAGCTCGAATGGACGCAATCCCTTTTTCCACGGGCCTACTTAATAGCGTTGTGTACGAATGACCCTCTCGTGACAACATTCAATTACGTCTTTCTGCGATGTCGATTCGCGGGGTTTCAGCGCTTATCCTCCCACCAACTGTCGCAATTTCCACGACGGAAAGGGACTCCAATCGGCGCATCTTAGGTTCTTAATGCGAGCAAGGACGCGATGCTTCTTATCGGCTTCGGCCAAGCGGCCGGTCATCCTTTCAGCCGGAAATCCTCGAGGTCGGGATCAAAAAGTTAGAAATCTAGAGGGCGCCACTCCATTCTTATTTCCACATCCCATACCTACGTACATCCATACCTCGCTATACAGCCTGTCTTTATACGTCGTTTCGTTTTAACGGCCTGTTTGTTATGTCTGCTTTAGCCTATTTGCAGTCTATAATGTTTTATAACACGGCCAAAAATAATTAAGCCTGATATTTCCCAACACATGTTCTAACTATTTAAAATAATATGAGTTTTCAAAGAGATTTGGAACGTATCCTATGTAGTTTATATAGGTCTGTATCTAAAAACGTGTTTATTTATATAACATTTCACTTACCAAACAACCGTAAAGTAAGGAATGAATGTACTCCATTCTGCAAGGAAAGCGTAATCTTCGGCGATTTTCAAAACACGCTCCTGGGTTACGCTAATTTATCGGCATCCAGGACGACACAATTCACATGCACAACGAGCAGGTTACATGCATTAGGACATCCTACCCGAAGAAAAATTAGGCGTTCGATTCAACTCGGTATTCAAATCCCGTTTATTAGCGCGCAAAATACGTTTACAGGAAGGTGCCTTGTTGTTGTTGTTCTTCTTCTTCTCCTTTCTCGTCTTCTTAGCAAAGAATTACCACGGAGTATAGCCTGTCGTTTTACAGAGAATATGAACCACTCGTTAAAAAACCCTTAGCTACAGGAAAAACTAATCTCTGCGGCACAGTCACAGCTTACAGGTACACTGTACATATATTTTCGACAGGCAAAATAGAGGCATGAACCTTTTTGAAAAAATCTAAAGCAACCATCCCAAAGTTGTAATCTATCTACAGATAAATACACCGTGGTCACTGGCATCGTCGATAAATTAAATTTTTAATAGCCTAATGCTTTAGCAGTGCATTCCATTGTCGAATAGCACGCAAAATAGGACCAACGAAAATGGACCCGAACGAGATCTGAGCTTAATAAGTGGATTAAAACGTCAGGTTACTTCTGTTACCCAACTTAGACCCATGCTAATTATTCTCAGTGAAAGCTACTGTATGCTTTTTTAAAAAACACTGGACCATGTCAGTAACGTTGACGTCTCAATGTTTCTATTGCATGTACTGATATTTTATAAAATATAATTCTAGACAGGTTTTATTACGGCAAAAAAAGTTTTTGCTAGTCAAAAATCTCTTATGTACTTTACTGTACCAGCAAGAATTTTACAATCTGTTAAAATGTGTACTTTGAAAACCGCCTGAATGTTTATAGGCAAATCAAAACCCAGCATTGAAGTTTTTTTCACCCAAAATACATGTGTATCTGCTTTTATATTGCAGCATAGCCAACCGGTCCTATATGTTTTGGATCTAAGGTTCAGCGTCATGAAGCTAGTAACAGCATTGTTACTACAAGCTGAAAATGTTTACTGCCGGTTAGTATACATGTACATGTAAATAGTAATACTAAAACAGTGCACACAGGGGGCCAATGGAAAGTGTTGCTGTAAATAAAAATAAAATAAAAATGAACCCTTTGCATCGTAATATATACCTTGTAGCCTTGCAGCTACTGTATATCAAGTTCTTAACAACGATACAACACTTGTAGTTGTTTTTACGCATTTCTAATATAGTGTAGAGCCTAGGAGCAAAATATCACACAGGAACTTTTAATTGCATGTAGGTTTTTACAAAGAATTACAAGTCTGGCATTTTAATAACCGTTGATTATGGAATCCATTCGCAAGCTTTTTGAGACATGGATTTGATGTATTTGAGATGTATTTAGCTGCACCTGGGTGCTAACCACAGCCAAGCAATGTGCCCCACCCCATTACAGGTTGTATTTGCAAAGCAGCTGTGCTGAGGTAATTACGTAATCTGTTTTTTTTAAACCCTCCTCCTCTAAATAACATTTTGAGGCTAAAACAATTATTCAATTACTGATTAGAAACATAACTAATCAAGGAAATTCCATTAGTCGTAGTTTTGATAAATTTTATCCGAAATAATAGCTCGTATTTAACTTCCCACAAAAAATTCATTTTGCATGCAATATTGATCACAGCAACAGCCGTGAAAACGTATCATTTTGTAACCAATATTTTTTGTGTTTGTTTGGGGGCCAAGTTTCTCTTGGAAGCATAAGCACGTGATAAATGGTTTAATCCACCACTGAATTTGGCAAATTACACTCCTTCACAATTTTTTCCCACTCGCGAATTTTTCAGTTTAGAACACTTTCAATTCTGCGAGGCCCTTTTATTAACCCCGGAGAACGAAGAATATCTGGACTCGTATACTAGTTGCGACACAATTTAAATGACAAATGAAATCGGCTAAAAATAGTGTTCGCCTTTGGTTACTTCGAATCGAATCAATGATGAGATGTAATGAAGCGTGTAGCTACTGGCCATGAATCGAAGTTTATCACGATAGGATGCTTCGCGTATCATTCTACTGAAAGTAGGCACTTTCTCTAGAAGCGAGAGCATTAAATTGCCGCAAACTGGAGTTTACATCGATAAAAGTTGTGAACTGTTTGTTATTCGCGGATATTATTGCGTTCGTTATCTTCCTGGAGTTTCTGCAGTACAATGTAGTGTCCTAGCTTGCCCGACGGAAATGCAGATACTGCGTTCGGTTTCCTGTCAATTGCGACTACAAGGTCAGTGTCACGGCTTGCTGAAAGGCCAAAAAGGTCTAATTTGCACGTTCTCCGAAAGCGTTGCAATTTAAAGGATACTTACTCTTGGAAATAACCGTTCATTTCCTTGAAAACCTTAAAACGATCCGAGGCAATGATTTCGAAAGTGGCGCTACAGTACCATGTCCACACACTTTCGAGGCTTCGACCCAGATGCTCTAACAATCACGGAAAATTGTTGGGCATCACACCACTCCCCACCCCATATTTTCACATCCTGCGTACGGGCCTGTTTCTACATTATTTTTATGGATAGCAAATTTACGTTTGCTTTGTCACTAGTTTCGCTTTAATTTCGAGATGTAAGTGCTGACAATGAATCAGCACTTTGGCTAGCTGGTAATTCGGTTGCGAATCGATTGACAAATACATGTAACAACAAATAAAGACAGCATATAACATGTTTTTTCGTCATCGAAATCGTGTTTAATGGGACTTTCGCAGAAGTGGACTCAACTAATGAGGCATAGACTAAAGTTGTGCTTCAGTTACATAATGTGTGCACGAGAAAGGGTTGTATTTCTATAGATGAATGATATTATTGCTGGTTTATAAGCGCTGTGGCATATTTATATGCAAAACATTATAATTTCAAAATGTTTATGTGAGTTCATTTGATTGAGTTCATTATTAATTACATGGTTTGTGTCTTTAGCGTTTAAATAGTAAAAGGTAAATTAACTGATAGACATTTTCAGGGACAGTCGTTCAAACACGCAATTGGGCTCGAATTAAAAAATTAGTTTCAGAACAAAAGATAAAGATGCACCTGTGATGCTCGAGGAGAGTCTCCCGTCTTGATCGCAAAGTCTCCCATTGTAGATCCTTGATCATTTGGGTGATGCTCTCGTCTCGCTGGCCTGGTATCTGACAAGTTAGATATGCATTGGAAGCAACAAAGAGATAGTTTATATGTAACCCTCGCTCTAATACACTGTAATCACTGTATGCTACTGTTTGAATTAATAAGATTTGATATCACTAATGTAATTTTTAAAATTATCTGCAATAAATGCTTTTATTTTTAGCTATATTTCATTATATACATATAATTTAGATTTAATTCTTATATGGTTGAACAAAACAGTGTTTTATTTTATCATTAACATTATATTTTAACGCCATATGGTATAAATTAAAAGTTTACATTAAACCAAAACAGCAGTCATTTATGCATTAGGTCTGAGCTATTCTTACTTGCCAACAACTTTTGGCAACTTATACGTAAAACATAAAATATTTTAAGTTTGGTTATAAATATATAATAACTATGCAGCTAATATATTTTTTTAAAACAAACAATCATGATGATTTACAGAACTTGGATGGTTTCACTTTCGGTTCGCCATGTAGTTCCGCTTACAATTCCAACTTGCTATTCGTCATTCCAAGACTTAAATTAGTTTAGCATTTTAGCAGGAACTTACCGACTAATGTTATTTTAATTTAGCAAAGAGTGAGACGATATGGCTTACATTCCCTACAAGACGTTTTCGCTGTTCATAAATAGCCGAAAAGTGCCCTCATAGTAAATTAGTGAGGCGATCTGTCAGTCAAGCAGCACATCATTGCAAACACAACTTAGGAGCACCAAGTTGGATTTTGTTAAACTCCAAAACTGCTTTATAAACGAATTTGTGAAAGCGAATCAATGGAGATATTCGCTGCGAACACCTCAATTCATCCTATAATGACATCACAAGAAACATTTTGGAATGTCTAACGTAATTCCGGAGGACATCACCAGATCACCTCAACTGACGTGTGTTGGCTTTAAAGCATGAGATGATACTGTTGAACATCTACTACTGGGGAATAGGCCTGCCCTTTATGATGATGAAAGGAATTGTCCTCACAATCCTCTATGCAGGCTTGATAAGGGCCTTGCACCTCAGCATACACAGGCGATGATTGACAGCAACGAGAAAGAGTGAATAGTTGTTCTCTTCCTGTACTGGATAACAGAGCTGCCACTAGGTATCGGCCTTCTGATTGAGAACCCTCTGCTTGCAGATTCCACCGTGCATAGCAAGCTCTATCTCAACATTTGTATCCACATTTCCGATATGCTGAGTCTCACTAACAATGCCTGCACCTTTTTCGTGTATTGCATTATGAGCCAGAAGTTTAGGAAAAGGTCAATTCGTTTGTTTAAACATTACTAAATGAATTATCCAGACAGTACTTTCCCATAATCCCATCAATGACTTTATATACTGTATTTCTGAAGAAATTATGCATTAACTTTGTACGATGCCTTGTAACAGACAATTGTTAGTTTCTTAGATGTCTATGGATTTACAATTAAAATGTAACTTACCCTAGGTGTAAATTACACACACGCAATTTAACGGAACTCCTTTGTGTGATTTCAAATTGTTGTAAATCGAAGATTACATTAACAATGTCGTTACAAAAGTTAATAAATTTTTTCATCTGAAAAAAAGCATTACATAATTTAAAAAAAAACTTTTTTTTAAAATATGCATAAAAATAAATGCAGTGGCGATATCCGAAAGTGACCTGGATCAAGAAAATTTATAAAATAATTTCACCTCATCCGAAAATGCGATAGAAGGGTGCTAGAAATTGGCGATATACGCGATCATCCTCTGATGAAGATATCTAACCAGATTACTAATTAGGCAAAAATTTATTGCTTAGTATGGAAATGTACATGCAATGCACATGTATATTCAGCCGAACTTAATAAGTGTTTCATTTCGGCAAAAATGACATTATAAGACTGCTAATTTCGTGTCAAATTCTAGATGTAGACCTACATGTACTGGAAGGCCCCGGTAGCTATCGAAAACATAATTTACGAAAGAAAGTTATGCTCGATTTTATTTTAATCGTAAAAAACCAGATAGTACTAATAAAACCAAGAAAAACGCGCTAAATTTGAGAAAAAATTAAGTGCATGTTAGTTACAAGACATGCACAATAGCGGACGACTTAACTTTGACATTTATAAAGGATATAGTACAATGGCCTATTTAAAAGAGTATGTCGTATGTTGTATAAACGAATTCCCGTGCAACAATTTTCAGTGCAAACAATTTTAAATATAGTTTTGGTTAAACGAATGTTTATCGCTGATACATTTATTTTCACCATATATAGTTAGTTGATCGTGAGCTATTTCTAGTTTGTGTGTGTATATTTCGTTAATTCATAAAAAATATGAAATATCAAACATTGGCGTCTTAAATCAAATTAAAATCAAAAATAAAATTTCATGTTTATTTAAATAAGACTTTCAATCAATGTAAAATTCGGAATGTAGGCACCAGCCAGTGATTCTAACCAGTTCAACGATCTGTTAATTAACGTTTAAAGAATGTGAAAGCCGTTATTAGTAGTGTTGAAATGCACCTGAGCATTTGACAGTTCAGTTAGATGACGTCACCATTTTCTTCAAACCATTATATCGGCTCACGTTCTTAATTACCCGGCACATTATGATGCACTTGCGGCCTATAATTCGTTCATCGCCCCTATCATCGTTATTATTTCCCCAGGAATATTCGTTTAATGGATATTTAAGACAAAAATTAAGTTTTATGGGCCAAGCGTATGTCGCCCTTGCGTTATAAGCAAGCATACCGTTATGATGAGTAACATTTTTTCATTGTATTGCCTGCACTTAATCCCTTGTCTTGCGTTACATTACTTTACAAGCGTTGTTAAACTACTAACACCAGCTAACTGATTAAGAAGTTCAGCAATGTAATTGAAACTTGGGGATAAACAACGCCTATGCTTTACCATACCGACTTTCAGTCGTAATTACACATATTTCGCTTATTGCATTATTGTTAAAGTTAATTTTCTATTTCAATATTTGCATGAGCAAATATCAACGCATATACTGTATGCATGTACTTTAACGAAGACTCCTAAACCACAATTACATATTTCTAAGATAATTTAAGTTTCTAGGTAAATGGAAAACTGTCTTTTTATTGGCCACTAATTGGAATACGTAAGAAATTTAAAAAAGGATTTTGCAAATGTATTTTATGTACCATGCAGCTGTTGTATTAGGAAAAAAAAATAACGTTTTTTTTAATTAACAAGTAACAGCAATTAACAATTCGAAAATAAACCAAAAACGTTTTACTCACTATGCAGCTTAAAGTATGGTTAAATAATACATTTAATTTTTCACAAAGCAGACGAGCGTTCAACGTCTCCCATCCCACCATACACTATTTGTTTAATTAATTGAACAAGTTTTCTATGGTTTTGCTTATCGTGACATAATCGTAAATAAAAAATCTCGTCAATCTAAAACTTACAATTCATCACCCGCGTATCAACGAAACCCTGCATTTTTGCATGCAATAACTATAACTGCTGCATTTTTAAGCTCTCCACGTGAAATCTTTTGCAAAATATCCTCTATAGGATCGTTACAGTTTAGTTTCCAGAACAGCCGCGATTTTGATATTCACGACATACGCCGATGGATTTTGTAGCTTTATCTAGATGGAATCGATAAAACCGCTTGCGTAACAAGGGCACAGAATCTCATCATCAAAATACGGAATCTAGAAAACGACTAGAAAAAAGATGAATACCGATGCTTTCTCTGTTTGAAATTGTCACATTTATTCAGAAATGACTTAGTTAAAGTCGAAGCTTTGGAATTGTGAAAAGAATAACGATGACAGCATCGGGAGTGCTATAAATTGCTAACACTCCTGGGAAAGAATGACATTTGCGTTGTTTCAGTCGATTATCAGGTAGGAACGACGTTTTAAATTTGGTCATCGATTTCGGATTCAGGATTGCGAAGAGCTTTTACAGGATAGCAAATAAGGCTGCTTTTGTCCAACATTGTACTAGTTTGTAGAACCCCGGAAATGAAGACATGCTCAAAATTTGCTGACTGCAATTATTGAAAGAAATATGAGATAAAATCGCAGATGAGTAACATTCAGAAGGTTTTTACCTTTACAAACATACAAGCTTGTATTTACTTTTCGTTATAGATTTTTTTCTCTGCTAATGGTTACATACAGTCTATACAGAGTAACTGAAACCGTTTCTTAGTAACAAATTGCAACAGCCTCTTTAAAGGTAATTTTTATTCGAATCACGTTTTGTCTTCGCCATATCTGTCCTCGTCTTCTGCCCGTACGCAGGATCCTCAATTGCAAAAGAAGCCTAAACTGTTGATTCATGTTATTATTCGACCAACTACAAACACCATGTAAATAATATAGGCCAGAAACCAACCACTCTCATCAATATACAATTGCAACCGAGAGAGACTCATGCCATTATATTCATGGCAATGTCTCTTGGCATTATTAAATAGCTTAGTTACTGTAAGAAATGACAGGGTTAAATTTCTTTCGTTAGATATTTTCAACTAGTGAAGTATAGAGGCCGTCCACGTGTAATATCCGGAAAGTTTAATGGATCCGCCACCTTGACGTCATTTAATACACAGACTGACTTGTTTTCAAATAAAGGGATTCATTAGCAGCACTTGGTTCGATTTACTTTTCTTATTGCTTTTTTGTCAAATACAATTTTATCGGAGGGATGTTAAGTAGGAGGCCACATTGTCTAACTGATGAAGAATTGTGGCGTTGAGAGACTCTCACGACTCGGTAGAATGAATTTCACGTGTTTCCATAACATCGATGATTTGAACTACTGCATTTTAATTCATTTTCTTATTTACTCTTTCGAGTTCCGCTTGCTTGTTCAATTTTAAATCTTTTTACCCCTGCATACTTCATTGGTAACCGTTATGCGTGAATTTAGAGAATTTGATTGAGAACCGCTACTCATTGTATGGAGAAAAAGATATTAGAGATAACAGTATTACAGCCAAAGGCGTTAGGAAGTTTTGTTACCACACTTAGTTTATGCGAACAAATAAAAGAAAATATAGCGGGGTAAAAATTGTTATCTGGCTGCGCCTTATGGATCTAAACATTTCTGTCCTATTATTATATTTATGGCTTGAGCAACAACCCTTTACAGATTTAAAGCTGGAAAGCATGGTTTTACTTAACATGCAACCAGCGTGAGGTCAAGATTTTTAACTCTCATTATTCTGCATTTACATGAAGTCATGCACAATGAAATCAGGAATCGGGAAACAGTTCCCTATTCACGTCACCTCAATGTTTGAAAATCCTTCCTGCTGACTCTGCAGATATTTCTTCCTATTACATATTATTGCACTTCATTTATAGTGTTTGCATGTTGCCGAAAAGCAGACAGGAAGAGGACACGGTCTCGGACTTTTGGAAGCAATATAAAGCGGACATTGACCAAAGAACGTGTAATTCTTCGAGCAACTTAAGTAACGCATATTGTTGTATTACGGTATACATGGTGTATATTACGTGGGCTGTAGGCATACATTATATTCAACTGCAAAGATGCAATAAGCCTTACATAGAGCCCAAAATATTCTTGCAGCTGAATTGTTAAAATTTATACGTTCAACCAACTTAGCTATTCGAATACAAAAGCCCGGTGAATGCCCTTATCGAATAGTAGAGAGGACTTAAATATTGATATACATGTACGTATACTCTTCAGATAAGCAAGTGCGTTTGTTTTATGTTCTGCATCTAACTCAAGCCGTAAGCTGGTTTACGATGTGTGCTTTTCAGCCGCGTTTCAACCTGTAAATAATTTAGTAATGCATCCAAGCTTTAACACAAATAGTCGTTCGACTTAAATTTTCTACAGTTTTGCAATTATGGTAATCGCTCAGGCGCTTTATGGTGAAGTACTTTGCTATATCAACCAATATATTTAAATGGGAAGTTAAGTTGGCAACCGTTGTTGCGCAAAGATTAGGCGAGAAAAATTAGAAACAAGTTGTTAATAGTTTCATTAAGATCATAGCTTCATACTAAAATATTCATTAAAAATATGCCTGTTAATCAGATGTGATTATGACGTTAATTTTGAACAGTTTTTTCTCTGTAATAACAGTCCCTTACCTAAACGTTTGCTCTTTAGAGTTGAATCTTTGTTGCCATTTTTACATTTTATGATGCGATCTTTGCTTCTAACAATTAAAGGTTTATTAAAACTTTAAAATATATCGATTTCAGAAACATTGTTATTGTAATTTTTCTAGCCTATACATTTTCAAGCCTCTTAAGACTATTCCGTACTACACTTTAGTAAGATTAATCCTACAGTGTATATACACGTACACATCATGTAACATCAGAGCAAGTGTTCGCGAAAGAACCTTTAAAATATGTGCATCTTCCTTACGCTTTTGTGCCTGAAGTGTTGTTTTAAAAATTTCATTTTCTTTTATAACGCCACAGTTAAGTCACGCTGTAAATTAACCGGATTTAAAGTTCTAGAGGCCCCGTGGCGACGAGGAATTGTTGGCCCCATATAACAGGCCAACTAATATATGTTGTCAGTCATGTCATGAATTCATTATCACCTTGGGAGTTTGTGGAGACCCTGTTGAATTGGAGGTCAACCCATTTAGGGATGTCTTGTTAGCATAACTTATTTTTTCTCTGTTATGTCAATTAGCTTTGTCGCATACTTTCAAACCATTTCGGTAGCTTGAAGTCCATGTAGTTATTAGGTCTACATGTAGAGTATTAAAGGAAAACACAAAAACAATGCTCATATTTATACCATGAAAACTAACAAGTGACACCCGTTATTTTTTAATACACAGGCTGCCCCCTCTATAAAGCTTGCTTGAATTAAACCTACAGTAATTGTAAATCTTGGCTTGATCCATCAAAATAAATTAATTAGGCGATCGAAACCTTAGTACCGTATTTGCTCGCAAATAAGCATATTTTATTCATAATCAATTTGTTTCCTTGAAGCCGATTAAAATTAAAACCAGTTAAAACTACCAAATATACCGCCCCCTCCCCCCTCCCTGTGGTCAAGTCTTTTTTGTTTACTTTTGTGATAAATTGAAGGGGATTCCATTAATTGGCATTTTTGTAAAAGTGCGCGTATAGGCCGCACCCCTACTTCATATCTTAACATTTTGGGGAAAAATGCGGCTTATACGCGAACAAATACGGTATGTTTAGAAAAAATTGGTGAAGTCATAAAGTGATTAAACAGATGGGTGTTTGGAAAAAAATGGTATAGGTTCTCATAAATGAACGTCTCTAAGATACCTAATTCGGCGTTTAATTAAATATGAGCGTGATGTCAAGTTACCTACAAAGAAAATAAAAAACTTTCTCTGACAAAATTCCGGCTGGCTAGGTTTGCATAAACACCTCAATGTCAAAGCGAACAGAATTTTTATCCGTGCTATACGATTACATAAGGATAAAAAGGCATAATCCTGACTTCTTTATATATAAAACGTGAAAATAAAGGAAAGAGTGCTTTAAGCATGCACTTCATAGGCTTAACGCGACAAGTATCAGCCTTGTTTGGAACTATACCTTTTGAGGATCATGTTGATTTTTTACTATTATAAAACTGTCTTTGCAAACAGCAGCTTGCAATATTAAAACTTTGAAAGTAAACTCTACTGAAAACATTAGTCTACGTGCAACAATTTTCGTAGGGTTCAAACGTTTTACATTTTTATTCGATAGTTGTACAAATAATTTTCATGAATAAGCAGGATTGTGAAAATATAAAATTTAAATAAGAAAACATGCCTTAAACGTTATTTTAAAAGCGTCACGTTGATTTTCCATCCAAGTAAACCTTATAATAAACGTTGATATGATAAATAAAATTAGCTCAGCTAATAAAACCTCATACATTACTACATTTTAGTGATTCTTTGATTAATTTAATTTGCCGGATTGTTACAAACTATGCATAATGTACGCTCGTGCGTGCTTTAACGCACTTGAATAATAAACAATCAATGCAAATTCTGCAGAAATAAAATAGCCTGCAGTGCACAAGATTGCTTCCTTCAGAATCCTTAACCAGGCTATATGCGAACTCATTGTTTATGTGGTTGCGGTTCAAATTGTCTAATGGACCATATTCATTTTAATTTCCTTTCACGCTCAACCAATATGATGCGACGTAAGCCTTCATTTGCGGCATGTACGTACTTTCGAAAACTAAGTGATCTAACGCGAAAATGTGTAACAAAATTGATATGGCCAACCAAAAAACTAATGTTAATCATAGTCGACTTGCCTCAAGAATTGGTAAAATAATCGAGGCGCCTCCCGTTGATCTTAAGTGAACCGCGACCATAATTCGAGTGCTGCACTCTTATAACTTAAAATGACAAAAGCGATATTGATTAAATTTTTCAAGGAGTGCATTCGCTCCTTCGCACTTGACTAGCCATCCCAGGCAAAATTTAATCGTGAAATTAACATCATTATAAGAGAATTAAGCACGCACGCGTCATGATAAAAGGATGTGTTAAGATCTTTGAATTATTGAACAACGTTACACTTGAACGGTTCCCCAAGTACTTTTTATAATGAAAAAAAATATACACTTGCTTGCTATGCCTTAAGCACCACCACAAATGCTCACAAGTGGGCGCGATAAATTGCTAACTTGAAAAACTTTCCAATAATTTTCTTATTCGCTGTTTATAGCCTGGTGATCTAACGCGATAGATAGTCAACAAATGCGCTAAACTTTTTAACCAAGAGAGCGACTCTGAGCGCATGGGGGAAATAGCATAGCAAAAAGTTCCGGTTTCTACGGAATTTCTTTTTAGTAGGCCTACTTCTTGTAAACATTTGTCGATCAATATTGAGCCCACGCAACTGAATTTCTTAGTATTGCACGCATATGCACAAAAGTTGTTTTTAAAGAACGTCGAATACCTTTTGTTAGTAATACTAATTCAAAAGACATGGCCATTGATTAATAAATTTTACCTGGAGATGATTAAACATGTTTATTGCGTTAATGAAGCCATAACGCTGGATTAAGACCCGATTAATTGTACCTGGGGCCCTAAGCATAGCCGCACATCTACAACTTTCCCCCTATTCACAACCCAGGTTTTACTTGGAAAACAAGAGTATAGCTCGACCTTTCCGTCCCTTTCATAACAGCATTTCGCTTATTCAAGTGCAATCATAAATGATGGATTGATAGATTGGCACAATTTTTTAAAAAATAACTTTACCCCAAGTTAAAATGTTTGGCCCAAACTACAATAGTTACATCGTTTGTTACTGCCTGCATAGAAGGCCTTTTGCAAACTTTTTATAAAAATTCATCACAAATAATAGCTTTTCTTTTTATGACCAATAAATATGAGCAATCAAGTAATCGCTTGATGCGAAATTCTTTAAAAAAATAAATTAGAATATTTGGCATATATTGGTCTGGTGGGACTCCCTTTCTCTTGGGGCTATAAGCAAATGCTTATTTTGATTCTTGTTTAACCCAGCCCTGACTGATGTCACAACAGCTGCTCTAACATGTGCTTGTTTTGATGTTATGTTTTATCTGATATCCATCGAAATACGTTGCTTGCACTCGGTTTTTATGTTCTACGGATGAAAGTGAAAGCAACAAGCGCGCATGGTGTCACGTGGTCTTGCTTGATCCGATGCATCATGATTACCCGTCATACCTGCATTTGAATTGCAAAATAAATGACTGAGAAGGTTTATCAAACCCGTGTAGTCGCATAAAGTCGAATGCAGCTTTTTTGTTTCATGTTTTTTGTTCTCATTTATTCCATGTAAATTGAGAAAAAACCCAATACCAGGGATAAATTGCGAACTTTTTGAGTTGTTTAGACAGATCTGCCCGCTAGAAAAGTAAGACCTGCTGTGCTGCAGGGATTTCGAGTCGTTCAATTGAATCGAACGAAATCCTAGTTGGGTTCGTTGGAATGAGATATGCGGAAAGCCGAGCGTTTTATTACAATGAAAGCACTGCGCACAATACAATAAAATTCAATGTTTCAGAAATGTCGCATCACTTGTCGTCAACGTCAAGACTTTCTGTCGCAGATATTCGCTTTAAATTTTTCTTCAGAGCTTTTCCGACATATGGATTCTGGATATAAGCTCTTGCTTTCAGCTGGAGGAAAAAAACAAGTCACTTTTCCTCTATAGAGGTTTCCAAATATATCCTTCGTGCATTAGCTTGCTCAGTATAGCGTTATATTCATGAAAACCATGACGTTTTGAACCTGTCAATTGGATGTATACCTTAAATATTTTCATGGAAGCATGTGTGTGACAGGTCATGTATAGTATACAACATGTGCAGATTTTGAAACATAATTTCATATCTTATGATGACCTGCGATCGCTAATATGCCTGTTGTGAAAGACAGTGAGCGTCACACAGACCCAATGATGTCAATGATTGGGAGTTGGGACCATGGACCCTGGTATGTCACTGGCGGCGCTGTTGTCAATGACAGTAAAGACGGCCTGGGTATGTATGAGACACATATGCCATGTATAAGTCCATATATTGACATAAACATGTGGTTACTTTAGATAAAACCATCTATGACTACATTATACATACATGTACATGGTCACTTAAAAAATGTGTCATACATGGAAAATATTTGATTTTCTACTAAAAACAATCTCATGGCTGCTCACTTCTCTGAAGTAAATGTAATACATGCCAATATAAATTAAAGTTATTGTAGTATATAAAGTTAATGTAGTGTATTTTCCAGGTGTGACGATATCGAGAAATATGTTGACATACATGTATATGGTTATGTGGATATACACTGTATATGGGCACTTATGGATATAAATTTACATATATGACCGTATGATATATGTTCATTTGTGCCCAAGTTCTGGTCCAACATGGTATACATGGACGTCATGTATAGAAGAAGTCATGTATGGGCCCTTAAAGAAGGGCTATACGGTCATAATTATACCGTATATGGAGCTTTCTGCGATATCTTCATTGCTGCAAGGTCCCAATAGTCAGGTGTTAAATGAGCAATCCAAATGTCTCTGAAAGGTGTCTATCAAAAACCAGCATACTCAATGGTCTTAGAAATTCTTCCAAAGCTAACACTGCTATCGATTCAGTGCGTTCATTGGTATCCTTGCGCTTTTCAGAAGTGTGTCTGCGAATGTATTTTACATGTATGCAATACTTGTCAGTGGAGGTTCCTTATCATACAAAAAAAACATTATTTTCAAAAACATTTTTTTGACTGTATGACTGCGACCATCTATCGAATTTGGCTAAACTCATGTCTGAAATACAGTGTTTAACTTATTGTTCATCGAACTTCTTCAATTCGATTACATGCAATGCAAAAAAGGCCATTTTTTGTTTGCAATTTGAATGAAAGCAGAACTACTCTGCAACTTTTTGCACTCGAAACTATTATTGGACCTAAAGGTGAATTTATATCAGGTACATTTGATACAAGTAGGCGGCATGGCGTCACAGTTCTGAGCAAAACCGTAATAAATTTCTCGTTGAAATTAAAGCGTAGGACAGGTGAAAACAGTGGGGATTTCATGGATCCGTCCACCTCAGCACAACTGCGAGTATTTCCTGGGCTTTGAGGGTGGAAGATCGATGACTTTCCTGCATGTGACAAGCGTTTTATAAACGTTAAGCTTTTGTCGAGTTACAAGCGAGGTCGAGTCAAAACTATCTGGCTTAAATAATTAATTGATGAAGATTCACTCGCCAGCAACTGCACTGGAGGTTTTATATTTAAATCTACCCGAAGAATCCCCATTAATAATTTAGTGCAAGTACTGTGGACATTCAGGTCGGATTAATGGCTATGGCGCGATTTGGTAAATTTGATGTAACGCAAAAGCTGCAGAGTAGGGCACTAAAGCCTTGGTCATCGCACAGTGACCTTCAGCCTGTCGCTCGGGTCGCAAAACGTGAGGACCATTAATCTGAATTAATGACCAATGTATAATTTATATCATGTAATTAGCCGAGCTTGCCAACCTAGAACAGTGATCGAATATGTGGTTTGTATGAAGCCAGGCAGGGAAATTAATCTCAAGGTTGCAATTCAACATTTTATTTCCTCTTTGAAATGTAATAATACATGTACATGTATTCTGACAATAGCTATGCTCTTCCATTTATTCATGATCAGTTTTAATAGAATAAAGACGTTTGGAGGTAGTGCAGGTCTATGAGTGTTTCTGAGAATTCATATTAAAATGCTCAAGTCTACACGACAAAGAAAGTTGGAGATTACAAACATTTACTGATATCCGATAATACGTGATTTTATTTCTATAAAACCAATTTTTTGTTGCGAAAGAAAGGAGAAAAGGAGCACGAATACGGTGTGTTAAATACACAAACAATATCATATCATGAATAGAAATAACACGTGGAATTAAAAATGAAGTGCCTTATTTTTGATCTTTAAAGCTCCCTAATATTTAATCATCAGGAAATTTATCCACTCTGCTCAATGTGAGATCAAAGTTTAAGCCGAAAAAATGCTACAGACAACTTATTTGCTTAAAAATTACACAATCATGCCAATATGAATAAAATTATGGCATTTATGTACTGCAGCGCATGCAATATGGACATGCATGTACATTATATAGGCTATAATAATTAAAGTAAATATAATTTTATGGCAGCATTGATACTGATAAGCCATGCAGCAGCATTGTTATTTTATTACTTTATTAGTAAAATAAATCCACCTCATTGTTCAGTTTATTGGCAAATTCATATTCATTGATTATAAGCCCACACTGTAGTTTGTACCTATATTTTGAAATTAAAGGTGAACTTTGCACTCAAAAAACACATTCAATTGTAATGAGAGATTGATGGTGCAGTGAGATAATACATACCATACTGGGGCCTTTTTAATACAATAATTTAAATACCTCTTGGGCAAACCAAATATCTGTTCGTGCCAGCCCCTAGCGCAAGATTTGAAAATGTTATAACGAGGAATGCCTCAGTCTACATTAGTTTATTTAGTAGGCTAAAACGAACAGATAAAATCCACAAAAACAAATTGTACAAAGACTAGAAGGAATAAATACAAGTGATGCAAACATTTTAATGTTTTGTGTAATGCATTGAAACATTCGTGTATGTATGCTTCTTTTAAAAATCGACATGTATGTATAGTGTACATGTAAATTAACAGAGTTGGTTACATACTTGTACATGTATGTAATTCCCTAGATGACTTTGAAAAGATTAAAAACTATCGCAGAGCGCACCACGTTTACGTTCAAGTCACAACCTGTTTTAGCACTAGTAACTTGTCTGGCTTACGTGTATAGCGTGACTCGCATTTCCAATCGTAAAACATTTTGATATTATGTTAACATGCGAGATATCACAAGCAAAGCCTTAAAGTTATCATCTTTTAAGCTAACATCGCATAATGCGTTGGTAATCGTCCTAATGGCATAGTTCTCGTAATTGGAAATTCAACGATTAGCTTAATGAAATCTTCGCAGCATGGTGCGTTACGATCTCTGAAAACACGGTTTATGCATTTATTATTAACAAATTTGCCCAACATTACTACTGGTTTTTTAGCATATCTTTTTTGCAAGATTCTCCAAACCTGGGAAGGAAATGTCTCATTTTGACTATAATTAAATTACAAAAAATAATCATTGAATCTACAGTAAACATGTTTGCTGCCAATTATTATTGAGAAATGGTTTAGAAAACTCAAAAAGCGAAGTTAATTTAAAAAAATTACAAAGGCAAATAAAAACCAGTGTTTATTGCAGCCTATCTGGCAAATATTCAAGTTCCTGGAAAGTCGTTTGCAAATATCATGCTTGGAATAGGAAAATGTACATGCACATGCATGCAATATATCAATATCTTATAAGAAATAAGACGTCCAAACTACAAACACAGGAAAAAAATGTCGGATAACTTGGTTATCTGCATGTAAATGAAATAAAGATTTTAGGCATTCTGTAAGATTAGTCAACGCATTGTAGCTTGATCAATCTTGGTAAAGTGATTACATTTTGCAACGGTATGGAATAATAGAAATACATTTTAAAAAAGGACTCACGCTGAAGCATTTTATGAAAAATTATTAAAGTACACTTTCCTAAGTCGGTTTCAGATCTTTTCTAGGCCTTAGCTATGTTTATGCAAAATAAAGTTAATACTGGAGGATATGTCATCCAAATGCCAAGTCAACGATTGTATGCTTTGTTATATAATGTACGGAAAAATGAAAATTGGAAGGCAAAAATAATAGGCCTATCCTAAAAACTATTCTTAACATTTATACATAAATTGTTTAAACCTTCATGCAACAATCTAGGTATCTGGATAAACATATATTTGCCTATGTTATGTCAGTGTGTGTAATATAATGTTATTTATATTAAAATTTTATCGATTTTTCTGAGAGGAAAATGCCATAAGTACATGAATTTCGTATACGTCTAAATGAAAAATGCCCTAGTTGCCAAATATTATAGGAGCAACATATTCTATGAAGGAATGCATGCTTTAACCCAAAGCAACAAAATGCATGAGATGCTTTTTACCGTCAAGTCGAGCTTGATGTTGATCTCGAACAGTTTTGTCTTTCATACATGAATGATATATAAGGTGATGCTGTATTTGATCATGCATTCCTCCACATTCGCATTTCCTATTTCATCATCTCTTCCTTTTGAATATTTTTTCTTATTTAGAATGTTTTGTATGCTCGGTGTTGAAACAAGAAATAGCGTGTTTCTTTCTGGAATTTACTTAGTTTAGCTTACACTTGCATTGTTAGATAAACCTTTAACCAGAGTTTAAGGATAAATAAATGAATATACAATTGCAATTCCCAGTACTGGGCATTCCATCTATTGATCACGTACAACGCTGTATAATGTACGCATGAATAAACTGGATGAATTGTATTACTTTGCTCTATTCAGATTTTAAATTAATGCTATGAGTAGTATGATAGCGAATGATCGTTGACATTATCATACAATATGTAACAAAGATAAACATGCAAAGCCTTTTATTACAAACGCCCAATTTAGGGTAATCACAGCAGCAAAGTAATTTTCGTTTTAAACGGGTGCTTCCTCACATTCAATACCCCATCGTGTGTTCAATAAAGACATAATGGAGGTAAGCTTAAAATTGAAAGGCTTGAAACTGAATGGTGAATAACTTTCCCAATCAACTATAGAATATATCCTGTGACTACTTTAAAATTAAGTGGCATGGTTGATTTGAAAATTTGAAATACATGTACATGTAGTTATATGTCAGAACGTTGAAAAAGTAAAAAATATACTAGCACGGTCGTTAACTGCTGTAAATTATATAACTTCACGTAAAATCATGATAAAAACTGAAGAAAAAAACACGTTCTCAGACTGTTTCATCTTGGTTTTTAATTAATCTATATTGAATGACACAGGATGCTGAAATGCCATAAATAACATGTTATTTCTCCTACGAATTGGTTGTTTATTTTAGTAATGTTGCTTGACTCGAGTTGTTGATAGCTCAATGTACAGTATTTAGAGCTGGTTTCTGAGCGCTTCATTCACTAAAAATATGCACATCTAATGATATATTTTATTAGCTTCGATTCGATCGACAAAAAACACCTTAAACCTTTTCCTTACGGGTCAAACTCCGTCTACCAATGGAGAAAAAAACGCGATTTTTCGTGCTTTTAGCTAAATCAACAAAAGTGATCTTTTGATCGTTGTGGTATGTCTATCAAGGTGGGTGGAGCTTGTCCTTGTTTTTGTCGATCGTGTCGAATCACAGGTTTTTAAATCAGAAGTTTGCTCAACATGCCTTTTACAATCATTTTGTACAGACTTAAAAAATCTGGAGAAGTTAATTCGGTTTAAACGTGGGTTGGTCAGTTTACCAAACATTTGTGTCTGACGTGTATGTATCTTAGCTATAAACATTTTTCGGTGCAAAAAATTACAATTGTATCTTTCAACTAGCATAATTATAAGAGACATCGTACACTTTAAAAGTATTGGCTAAGGTCGTAATTTTTTTTATTAATCTCGAAATGCCTTAGTAAACGCAAGAGTATATCGATGGCATCGTCTTACTTTGCAGAAATGCTCCAAAAATGGACCATTTTGTAGAGTGTTCATCGATTATATTGAAAATGAAACATGATCGTGATGTTTAAAATACTTTCAAGGGCTATTTCACATTCTATTTTGGATTTATTCAAAATACATGTAGCTTTCCAAGAATTTTACTCACTTCTCAATGGGATTGTATTGTGACTAATATTAGTAAGGTCATTTTATTCACAAATGCACTCCAAAATACTTCCACATGAATTGACGATATAAGGCGATTTTTTTCAGATAGAAGAAATTGAAAAAGGAAGGGTGGGTATACAAGCACAATTCAACTCTATTTTACTAGTTTGATGGTATAGGAAGCTGGTAAATAAATAGGACTATTTGCAATTCAGGAATATGTGATAAATTGAAGCTCTTAGCCTCATCCGTTGGGACTGGAATCTTGAAATTTAGTATGTAAATATCTTTCTCTTGGTATCTTGGATTGATCCAGAACTTTCTTTTTAAAAACATGAGCATTTACTTTCGACTTGGAAACCAATTCTATGGTTCCTTCATACTACCCTTTCAAGGAAAAAAGATAATATTATTTACAGAATCACCAAATTTCATCTGCTCAAGTAAAATTTCGCCGGCTATGCGATAAACTAAGCTGGTAATTGCCTCAATTTTTTCGAACTTTTTACTTTTTTCTGCAGCATTATCTTTATTACACTGCAAAATATAGGCAATTACAACTGTAGAATTAAGCAAATTGATTGCAAAAACAACAATTCGTAGCATTTTAGGCAACCAATTAACAAAAGGTCGCTTGCTATAATGCTTTCTATAATTGCATTGTCATTTTTATTCGGTGTACAATTGGAAATGACAGGCAATCCGCTTAAAATATTTACTACATGTAGGTAGAAAATTCTGAAACTAAATTTAGACTGACCCATTTTCAGTGCATGCACGGGTCAACAAATTCAGTATGTTGTTGAACAGATTAATTTGAAAATAGAAAACAACCATTTTTCCAGGTTTTTCCCCCGTTGATACGTTTGTTCTTGATATGTGTAATAGTTGCTACATGTTAACAAAGGACTCCCTTTAATCTACAATCCGACTAAGCTTCTGCATTTATTGTCAGTACAAGTACACTTATCAAATGCTGCTCGTCTATATGCTAATCTATATCACATATTTGGATGTATATGCTAATCCAGCATACATAATTGCACCTGATATGCATTGATTAATCATATCCGAAATACTGGTGTCGTGCAGAATAGTTTCTTAGCATCGGTCTGAATATTAGTTTTGGATTATTGTAACAATTTCCGAGGATTACAGGTACACGTATTCTTTTCATAAACCTTGGCATGGACTTGATCCACTGGTGCAGACCCATGAGGAAATTGAACAAATGTCACGTTTTTCCACTTGAAAGCATTTCGAAAAATCCTACTTCAGAGCGTTGATCTCAAAATTGAATTCCTTCCACTTCAAGGTGATGCAATTCGTTTTGGATTATCAATTCTGTTTAGCGAATTGCTACTGTTTCATCCGAAGTGATCAATATTCCACACAGACTTCCGAACAGTATTTTCAAGCAAATGGGGTTTTTGGGAGGTCCACAGCTGTGAATGACCATGCAGAGAAAACGGTCCCAAGGAATGCGTTAATTATTACATTTGCATTACATTGCTTTTTCGATTATTGATGAAAATCGATGAACTGAATAAAATAACAATATCGGTAGACCCATGCACAATTGAATCCCCCATGAATTTCTCAAAGCCTGGAACCTTTCACTACTTGAATCTTTGGATGGAAAGAGCAAAACAATATTTCAGTCCTGGGTTGAGATCCTCGACAAATGGCCGTGAATAATAAAAATTCAAGCAAACAAAAATAGAGAATCCTGTAGTGATTGACAGTTTCGCAAAGTTCGCGAAAGTGTTTTCGCTCCTTCCCCCCCCACTCCCTCTACGCATCGTGTATAGGGCATACATGTACATGTCGCTCACATCAACAATGGCACATTGCAAAATGTGATCGTTTTAAGAAAATGAGTGATCTGTACGTTCAATTTGCATACTTTATCATTGTTGGGCACATTATTTAATTTGCAGTTGTAATACGCATATCTACACAACTCAGTATGCATAGTAAAATATAGAATTTTTAAAGCGATGTAGTCAACGATTTGTAAAACGTTGATCTCTATTGGTACATGCATATCTTTATAATTTATAATTTTCAAATGATAAACACGCTATACACGAAAATATTATAACCCCAACAAAATACTAATCAATTTTCTTACTGGAGTGCAAAACGATATTGTGTTTTGCGAACATTGAAATAAATAAACCGAATAAGAAAGCTATCTTAAGCTGACTCAAAAAGAAAAAGAAAATGTCTCGGTGCCCATATGCAACCTTCATAACCAATTTTCAATTTTTCGCATGACTTACAAAATGTCTTTTGAGGATCTTCTTTCCAAACCGAGGGGTATAGAAAAATACCGGTCCGTTTGGATTTTGAACAAAACATAATCAGACATTTCTTTCACTGTCAAATACACGATGCGTAGCGGTAGGGAAGAGTGAAAACACTTTCGCGAATTTTGCGAAACTGTCAATCACTACAGGATTCTCTATTTTTATCCGTTTGAATTTTTATTATTCAAGGCCATTTATCGAGGATCCCAACCTAGGAATGAAATATTGTTTTGCGCTTTTATTGTTTTGCGCTTTACATCCAAAGATTCAAGTAGTGAAAGGTTCCAGACTTTGAGAATGGTCATGAGGGATTTAATGTCTGCTTTACCAATATTTAGCGGAAAATATTTCATTACTTTTATTAATAAGAATGTATCCAGGGAGAGCAGCCAAATTCCTCTTTTTTTTAACGCTTTATTCAGCAACGTTTCGGCAACTTT
>JAQIXS010000466.1:0-46350 GCA_034700785.1 Rossiulus vilnensis | reverse complement strand
CGCGTTCTATTCGTGACGTCATCAGCCGCTAACCGTCATTGTCTACCTGTCAGCCGGCAGCCGTCAACCTGTCAGCCGGCAGCCGACAGCAGCTAAGCCGGCTGGCCCATCCACTCCATGCATAAGCATTCGGCTTACGGCTGAATCAGCGGATGAACGGCTGATGATGACGTGACGAACTGTGTTCGATTATTTCATAGAACGCGGAGACATTCGAAACGACGACATCGAAGACGACATGGACGAAGGTAGGAAAAAGCTTCGTGTAATTTTAATATAGCGTTTAGCATCAGTTATTTTATTAAGCATCGGTATTTGGGAGACCCGGGAACGCGGAGGGAACTCACGGAGGGAATTATCGGGCAGATTATTTCTCGCTTTAAGCGATAAGGACGCTTCGCATTCGGTAGCGCTCGGGGACTGGGGGCCCGAGGCCATCAATACGCCGGCTAAATACAGTAATAGGCATCGCTTATATTAGTCTCGAGGCACTAACGAGGATACGTAATTTAAAATATGGCAAATCCGTCGCTTCGGATTACGCTGGCGTATACGCTTATTAGGATTGCCTTCGCCCGTTTTCGGTGGAGATTTCAAACGGTTTTTTCGGTTAGAGAAAGTGGGTGTTGCCAGGAGTGATTTCGAACGGCAGTCGCCTGCCAATCAACGCGTAGTGGGCGGGGCTTACGCGGGCTGGTTGAGGAGAAGCGAAAAAAGGAAAAAAAGGCAAAGTGAAAAACTTGACAAAAGTGTTTTGCAGGGATTTTTCACTCCGTGTGTTTTTCAATGCGGCCAACTTGAAGTGGCTGTGGCCTATGGCCAATGCTAATGTGCCTATGGCGAATTTCTGTGATAGGAAATGAACGGATGACATGATGTTGTGACATCATTGGATTTTCATCGTGACACTGACACTTATTGACACTTTCTATTTTCATGGTTGGATTTCCACACAATGAGTGTCAGTGTCACGACATCACGATGGAAATCCAATGTGTCAATGTCAGTGTCATGACACATAACACATGTTTGGATTTTCATCGTTGGATTTCCACTCACTGAGTATCAGTGTCACGACATCACGATGGAATTTTAATGTGTCAATGTCAGTGTCATGACACTGACAAATTGGATTTTCATCGTTGGATTTCCACACAATGAGTGTCAGTGTCACGACTTCATCATTGGATTTTCGTCAATGGCAACGATGATGTTATGACACTTGACACAAGCTGTCATCACTTTTCCAGTTTCTCCTGGGTGAAAATCCAATGATGATGTCGTGGCACATGACAGGCACTTCACTGGAGTTAAAATACAACGATAATGTCATAGCATTGACACCCACTGAGTTTTCCCCTCAGTTTGTGTCAGTGTCACGACACCACCGTTGGATTTTCCCTCGGTTTGTGTCAGTGTCATGACACCACCGTTGGATTTTCCCCGCTGTTTGTGTCAGTGTCACGACAACACCGTTGGATTTTCCCTCAGTTTGTGTCAGTGTCATGACCCCACCGTTGGATTTTCTCTCGGTTTTCGTCAGTGTCATGACCACACCGTTAGATTTTCCCTCAGTTTGTGTCACTGTCATGACACCACCGTTAGATTTTCCCTCGGTTTTCGTCAGTGTCATGACCCCACAGTTATATTTTCCCTCAGTTTTTGTCAATGTCACGACACCACCGTTGGATTTTCCCCTCAGTTTGTGTCAGTCTCATGACCCCACCGTTGGATTTTCCCTCGGTTTTCGTCAGTGTCATGACCACACAGTTATATTTTGCCTCAGTTTGTGTCAATGTCACGACACCACCGTTGGATTTTCCCTCAGTTTGTGTCAGTCTCATGACCCCACCGTTGGATTTTCCCTCGGTTTTCGTCAGTGTCATGACACAACATTTAGATTTTCCCTCAGTTTGTGTCACTGTCATGACACTACCGTTGGATTTTCCCCTCAGTTTGTGTCAGTCTCATGACCCCACCGTTGGATTTTCCCTTAGTTTGTGTCAGTGTCATGACACCACCGTTGGATTTTTCCTCAGTTTGTGTCAGTGTCATGACACCACCGTTGGATTTTCCATCTGCACAACGGCGACCCTTCATTCGGCAACGCAGCATCTCGGCCGGTAGAAACGGGGAAATCTACATATACTATAATACTGATAGGACTTAGCATACTGATATCAGTAGTCCCAATAAACACTAATACTGATAGGATTTAGCATACTGACATCAGTAGTCCCAAAACCGCTATAATACTGATGATATCAATAGTCCCAATAAACGCTATAATACTGATAGGACTTAGCATACTGATATCAGTAGTCCCAATAAACACTAATACTGATAGGACTTAGCATACTGACATCAGTAGTCCCAAAAACCACTATAATACAGATAAGACTAAGCATACTGACAGCAGTAGTACCAAAACCACTATAATATATATCAATAGTCCCAAAAAAACGCTATAATACTGATAGGACTTAGCATACTGACATCAATAGTCCCAAATCCACTATAATACTGATAGGACTTAGCATACTGATATCAATAGTCCTAAAACCACTATGATACTGATGATATCAGTAGTCTCAATAAACACTATAATACTGTTAGCACTAAGCAAAATGATATCAGTAGTCCCAATAAACACTATAATACTGATAGTACTAAGCATATACTGATAATAGTAGTCCCAAAAAATACTGATATCAGTAGCAAATTGACCACCTCGCTATATGGACCACCTGATCATATTGACCAATTTTTAGGGTCCCTTGAAAAAGCCTTGCCTATAATATAATGCTAATTTTCTTCATCATATCAATGATATCATCATCCCGTAGTATCAAGGCTTCTTGATATTAGCCTACTGTGTTCAGGCACGCATTTATATAAGGCGCGCACGTTTAGTAGAGGTGGGTCGGTGGCGCCCTCACGCACTAAATAGTGCGTCCGAATTTGTACCACGCAAGTAAGCACTTATTGGGTCGGGCTTTGTATATAGGAGCCTATGATTTTACGTTCCATTTCATTTTGTAGTTTTTTTTAAAATGCTGGTAAAACCGATTTTACCCTGTTTCTTTAGTTACATGGTAAGTAAGCCTATCACCTTAAAATGCGTATTTTGTTAATGATGCTCGTGTATGCTTCAGCCATTCTCTATAATACCGCCAAAGTGTTTGGTTTCTTTTTTTTATACATTTCTCAACTGCATGTTCATGGGATAGCGATGGATGTTCACTTGAGAATAAAAATTGAAATTCATTTGTGATATTCTTCTTAATTCTGTAATTCAGGTATTTTAGGGACACATTAGTATTGGACTTTGTATTTGTAGAGGCACAAGGGGAATATGTTATCACATCAATTGTCTTCATTTATTTCTTATGTAAGCAATGTTTGCGACCCAATGATTTGATAACCCAGTTTAAAAATGCTAATATAGCCTTATAAATGTGATCTTAAATTCAACTCAAAGAAAATAGGATTCGTACGCTCCATGAAAGTTAGGAATAGTCGGGGGAAATTCCATTTGCTCAAAAATCAAGGAAAGTCGGGGAAATCCCTTATGAAACTGCACTGCATTTTGAATGGCTCTTCCAATTGCAAGAAAGTGTTGTAGGTTTAACTACTACGGAATTGTTTATAAATACTGATAAAAATGCAATTCCCCAGAAATTCTAGAACTGAAAAAAAAACCAGTTATATTCTCTGATGTTTTTGCTGCAGAATTCATTTTAAAAAATTAATATAAAATTTATTTGGATTGGTCAGGTAGGTCTATATGATTTAGTAAACATTAACATGAACCCTAGAATACAATACCGAGAATTAGAGTTGAATCCATGCGTGTGGGTCCAGTGGGCTCAGTGAAATTGTCTGCTGCTGCGGCAAAAAGTAATGGAACATTCTGAAATAATTGAAGTAAAAGGGAAGTTTTACTTGTTTCTAGGGTCTCTAAGAATATATGCAGTAGAGATGCTTTGATCTTTCAATGTTGAATTACAATGGCCAGTGTACCAGTTATTCTTTCTGCGGCTATCAAGCTTCCAGTACTGAGTCGTAGAACTAAATTGGTTGTAATCGGAGCCACGTTGGGATTTACTTTCCTCGGGTTTTTGACACAATACCTAAGGAGGCGTCGAAGAAGGAGGTATCTCGGGGAGAAAAAAGCACCCCAAGCCACTTGGAAAACGCATGGACCAGCTTCTGTGCAGAATCAAAACGGAGGTGAGTTCATTTTTAACTTCTTATTTTCTAATACGCCATATGCCTGATGTGCTATGGCTATTTATGGTTTAATCGTAGATGCTCGGCGCAGCACAACTCCTGGAACACAGCGATATTATCACCGTCAAGGCTCCGTTTCCCTGAGTGACCGTCATTCTGTTGCCTCCACGATGATGTCTTCCATGTCCAAAATGACTACTCAACAACTTGGCCTTATGGGTAACTGTGTTTTTATGTTGAACGTTCGCAATATATGTTAAATAATTGTTTATCTGAAAACGTGAAATATACATGTATACTCAACCAAATTATTTGCACGACTTATGAAAATAATTTTGTTAGGTATGTATTTGGAAGTTTATAGCATATTTCTTCGAACCACAGGATGGGCGAGTTTGTCATAATTAAGAATTTTTCATTGGCATAAAATTTCTTAATTTGTTTCCTTTGAAGGTATGGAAGCCCTCGAAACTGGAATAAATTACTGGGAAGATGCTCTGCAAAACATGATCCCACCTCAACAAAATCAGCTAGCCTTGACGGTATTTGTAGTATTTTATCATTATTTTGTCGTGGAAAATTATTTGGGTATTACGACTAATTAGGATCCCTGAATGGTAATGATAATTTTTTTTAAAATAAAAAAACAACTAATATTAAATATTAGTTGTTTTTTGATTTTAAAAATATGCATAAAAATCAATGACTCCTTAGATTGTTTCCTAACACAAATAATATGACTTTAGGATGCAGAAAAAAGCAGCTACAATCACTTATTAGAGAAAATATTAGATGAGGCCTACGCTCTTCAAAGGAATTGCGAGGCTCTGTTTCTTCACCATAACTCAGTATTATTCCACGATGATGCTAGCGTTGCCTCCACAGTTGATCGTTTCTTAGACCTCGAAAGGCGGACTATAACCAGCATCTCTTCGATGGATTCGTTCGTCTCTGCACAAGCGGAGGTACGTTAACACGTCTGTTGCTGCCTCTGGTCTTAGCCTTTCAAAGAACTTCGTGGCCTCTTATTTTCGATTTATCTGCAGATTGCAGATTTGCGGGAATTCGACGAGTTTGGCGATTTAAATTTGGAAATGCAAAACTTACACCTGTACCAGCTGGCTCTCAAGCAGTACGAGGAAGGTGGAATTCCGTATCGCAGTCTCCGGTTAGATTTTTTTTGGTTACATCAATCACACGGTCTTATTCAGAGTCGCCTATCTCCTAAAACTGTTATATAAACTCTTTGTGAAAGTAAAAAAAACGATTGATGGCAACTCTTATTATCGACTGAAATTAAGTGCCTTGTTGAGGGTTTAACAAGAATTGAAATTTTGGTTGAATGCTTTTCATTTAGAGCAGAAGTTGTGGGTTGCCAGTCAGACCTAGAATATGTGGCAAAGCTGCATTGTGTTAGATTAGCATTCCAGGTATCGTTGGTTTTTTTTTTCATTTTTTATTGCAGGCTGTTTTAAAAAAATGTTAAAAGCTCCACACGTTTTTATTTCATAGTTATTATTTAAAGACGAAAGGGTAAAGAATTTTTTCACCGAATCGGGACGACAGCTCATTGCTGACATGCTGACTAAAGCTGATAAAGATCCCAAGGACCTGTTAATCGCTTTCGACGATTTGATGGAGTTCGTTCAGGAGACGGAGAACTGGCAAAAAATCGAGGAAGAGCTGCGCGGTCGTGGCGTAAGTCTGTTGATAATGCATCATGTTGCTTGGATTTGAAGTGCTTTCCAATGAATTCAGAACTTGATTTGTTCCCTTCTTTGTCGTTCGCTCAGGTGAAGTGCATGACGTTTTATGATATCGTCATGGATTTCCTCATCTTAGATGCATTCGAAGATTTGGAAAGTCCTCCGTCTTCGGTGACAGCAGTGGTGCAGAACAGGTGGCTTTCAAACGGCTTTAAAGAAATTGTAAGCATGTTTCCGAATTTTTCACTCGGAAAGTTTTTTTTTTGGCAGTTCTTCCGTTAACTAATATTGTTTGAACTAAAGGCACTTTCCACTGCAGTTTGGTCGGTCATAAAAACGAAGCGCAGACTGTTGAGGGTTGGTAAAAGGTTTTCTCTTTCATTCGATTTCCTTCCGTAAAAATTCAGATAGTTTCATTGTTGTGACTGGGGTTTGTAGTTTTCAGATGGATTCATTTCACACTTTTACGCGATAGCCGAGCACTTGAGTCCTGTCTTAGCCTGGGGATTCTTAGGACCGGAAAGCGAACTGAAGGAAATTTGCCATTTTTTTAAAGTGAGCATTTCAACTTTTTTATTATTTTTTTTTCCAAATCACCCATTATATACCCTTAATTTCAATTTCAGGATCAAGTCGTAGGATTTCTTAACGACATGTACAGTTTTCACAAGGCCAGGTACACATGCGTGGAAGATTTTTCCCACGACATCCTGACTTTTGCCAAATCACGGTACGATATCACTAGTCAAAGATTGTCGCTGTAGAAAATCACACGTTATCCGTACTAATGTTCACTTCAGGCTCGTAACGATCAAATAAATTGCTATTTTTTCTTTTTGCCATCGACTTTGTACGTTTCGTTAATACTAGGGTGCGAAAATATGTTGTAAAACTAAATGGTAACTAGGACCGGACTGATATCTTTAGCTAGTAGACTGTTACGTTTTCATCAGTATTATGCTGTGCATGTATTAGTACTCCATACTCGAAAGTGAATTAAAGGTGCGTTTTCTGGAACGATTAGGTCGAAGATGCGAGAGATTACCGCAGCTTCCTTGTATCGGTCTACGTAATCAGAAACTTTCACAACTGATCACCGGACGGCAGAAATAACATCCACCAAATTGTGAGTATTGCACATTGTTCTCAACGTCAATAGTTTTATTCCTTTATACAAATTGCTAATGGTCCCAATAACATGAGTTACAATTTGGTATGCACTATTCATTCAAGCAAAAACAAAACACCCACATATATGTGATTTAACGAGAGATTCACCAATTTACTGAATCTTTGGTATGGTCAGCAAATTTCCGTAGAGGACAATTTCGAATGTGGATGTTGCTCAAGCAATCTATGCACAAATCGTTGCAACCTATTTAACTTGCATTAATCATGCACGATTCACGACGTGCAGAAACGGGGGGGAAAATGCAATTTCGCGACCAGGCAATTTATTCGATGGAAGGTAACGGAAGCAGGGAAGCCATCCCTGATAAAAATTAGTTTTGATTGCCAATTAAAAATGGCAGAGCATGGCGAAATAGGGTGCCCCATAGGATATAAAAATATTCGTACTGGTACGATTAATGCCCGAGGAATTCTTGTAAAACATTTGGCCGATCACACCATCCGCTAAAATTAATGGGCGATTTATCAATTTCCCAAACACAATGTAAGAGTTGTTTCACGATAGCAGTGCAACCCGCCAGGTAAAACCAATGTTAAGGAGATGCTAATCTATGTTTGAACAAAATAAGGATTTCAATTGTCACAAAAAAAGATCAGTGCTTGATGTATTGCAGCACGGTATTTTGCAAACAGAATTACTGTCAGATGCGTAGGATCTCCTTTAGATAAAATGTATCGTTTTACAGTATACGTTTGTTTTAGCAAAAGATAAATTACCAGCTGAAATACTGCATCGGAGGTTTCTCGGTAAAACTTGGTCGTAAAACAGTCCCTCCTCCAGCGTCCAACCCCTTTTATGAAATGTGTGATGGCCGTGGAGGCTGCCAGGTCATTGCTAATGACAGTGTTCTGTAATCTCCACCACAATGGTCTTCTTCCATCCAAAGATGAAAAATCCGACTCCGGCCCCTGCGACCACCGCGACGCACAGATAAATGTTGTACGTCATGACTATGAGCATGAGGGCGTAGCTGAGGGTGACCTGGACGATGTGGAGACCAGTTTGAATGAAGTGGTTCGTGCTCAGTATTCGTTTTCTGGGGCAATGCAAAGAAACAATACGTTAGCATTGGTTTCGGACTTAAAGAAGCTGCTAGCAGGAATGAGCGGTACCCACAGGACTGATTGCTGCATGCCTTGGACCACTTTGGGCGCTTCATCCGTCTCTTGGACCGAGCGGTAGTTGGCGCAAACGTGAGACTGCTTGAAGAGATATTCCCGGAAGTACTTCAGGGCCTCATAGATTATGGCCAGGAAAAAAACTCCTATGATGGACCCTATTAAGGCTGCGGAAAAACAAATTTGACCGAGAAATGAGTGATGTAAAAAGTGTAAATGGAAGTGAGAACAAAACCAGCAACTCCACATACAAAGTTTTGTTAAAAAAACACAGTGGCGTTTTTCATTATGCCCATTTGAGGGCTGTTTCAGTTGCGAGCAAAGAAACTGGCCCACCTAAAGTTATTATTAAAACATGTGTTTTCTCACACACGTAAATATCTAATGTTTTAATTTTTTTATTATTATTATTATGTCACTATGAAAGTTTCTGTTGGAAATAGCATGTTTCGAGATTTAAAAGAGTTGCAATGATATAATCTTTTGTAAAACTTGTTCGAAGCATGAAGCATTTCCCGTTCAATTGGTGTTAATTTTTTCCTACGAAATTTAATACGCATTTCAGTTAGGCGCATTTGAAAGTGCCTTACATTGTTCGCAAAAATTGGACATCTACTCGCTGAACAACATGCATTTATTTCTTTAACACCTTTAGGTGGGCCAGTTTCTTTGCTCGCAAAGGTATATTAGAAGCGAGCTCAAAAGGAAAGAGTAATTTCAACTATAATATAGACCCTGAAGGTGATGTCTGGGCAAACTTACCCCCCACAGAATTGATCACCCATCCCGTGAACATGACGCAGTCCTGCATATAAGACGTGTGGAACTGCATCTAAATAGATGGGATAGCCAAAGTTGACTGGATTAGCAGAAATTTGAAGCACGTCTTCACGGTCTATGTGCTCAAACATTACAATCATGTTGCATCCGTCCATAACCATGTTCACATGGGCATGATCAGTTTCTAAATGATGGTGGGCGGCCGGATCCATAGTTGTAGCTGTGTCCACGGCATGCACGGCGTGATTATGATGACTGTGATCCATTATTTATCCTGGAATATCCAAAAATTACACCAGTCCCTATTAGTGTTCGGCAACTATCGAAATAGATCAATACAGTAGGAACATGTTGGGAAATACGTTAAGTGTTGATTTTTTTTCTTATCAAAGTAGCCATATTGAAACCAAAAACTAAGATAATTTCATATCGTATCATTCCTGTTCATCGGATATCCCTACCTTGAAAAATGTAGAATTTCTACAAACGTCCGAACATAATTTCATTTAAATAAAACATGTACTATGAATAAAGCTGGTTGAATGTATTAAAATATTGAAAATCACGGAATGTTTTTCAAATTCACTTACGAAATGTAGAGCGATTCGAATCTAATCAATACAATATTGCATTACTCTTCATTTTTTTATTATTTATATATAGATTTGGTGGTTGATTTGTGCTCGATATTGCCCAGATAAAATCTGGTATTATCTCACTTGTTCGGCATTGCAAGGCCTCTTTATCAGCTGTTTATCCAAAACAAATTGTAACTCAATTTAAACCATTTTTAATCCTTTCCCACAATCAGATCAAAGATTTTAAAAACATCATACAAAACACTAAATAATAATACTACATGTATGTGAATTTTTAGACTGTATAATGTATGGATAGGGATCAGCGCTTATATACACGCACTTGATGGGAAGCACTTTTATTACCTCAGTGCCATTACTTATAGAAGTGACACGTATTAAAACGCGGGTATTTTATTTACTTTGGGTTACCAATTCAACGTTGCACTGGCTACGTGATAAAACCTGTCTCAGGCATATAATAAAATACGCTAGAGAAAATTTAGGTTAGTCATCCGACCCTAAATAAACAATAATTAATGAGGAAGACCACAAAGTTTTGTTTGACAAATGTGGTTTATGTGCGCTTTATGCTAATCCTCAATGTCACATTTGCTGAACAACGACTGGCATTAAGTTCCTCCACATTATGGAAAACACAAGACAAACAGAAAAAGTGAAAATACAGCTAGCCTAACACCTGTAAACTTGCTTTTCGCAGGTACCACAAATGTCCCTTTAAGCTAAAAGTAATTTGCTATGCAATTTGGCCGAAATAATTAACGAATTTCCTTATTGATTCCTAGAAGCAGTAAGAACGAGTGATGTTAGGATGATATTAGGGGCCTTCCACAAAGGCAGAACAGGTGACGTTTTACTCCATTTATTTCGCACAAAATGACGTCAGCTTCAATAGGAAAATTGTGTAAAAAACTGAAGCCATAGTGGCCCAGACCCTTGTCGTCTTATTTTTTTTAAATGACGCCAAATTTCAACCTATTCTACATGGGCGAAAATAAACTTAGCAATTATACCAAGTATTTAAGGAAAAAATGCTTTAACATGAGATTCAAAACACGGTTGATTGTTATGTGACGTCGTTTATGGACGACCCCTTACTACATGCAGATTGGTATTAGGACCATGTTCTGAATGCGAGGGATAAGAAAACATTGTAGCAGCAGGGTTAGTCCACATGCTGTTGCATAATTTTCTGGAACTTACAAAGGCTACGTGGACCTAAATTACTTAATGCTGCATTCCAGAAAATTTTAGTTAATGAATTCGTAGCAAGTTTTAGAAAATTAAGCCATTTCAAATTTAGCCGATAAACAGGCTACATTCCAAATTTTAAGAAATTTTGAGCAATTTTTTCGATAATTCGTTGAATTGCTTTGCGCTTTCCCGAAAGTAATTCTTCAAATTCTCCTTTTAGAAAATAAAGTGTATATTGAAAAATTCCAAGCGCCAATTCAAACATATCCAAGTGTGTTCCAGGTTCCCTCACAACCAACAGACCTATATATCCGTCCAGAAGTATTGTTTATTTTACAACCACAAACAGTTTGCAGATTAATTTTGAAAATATGGATATCAAATGTCTTGCCTCTCATGAACCCTGCATAACAGTTCAATGGTTTTTAGATATTCAAAGGAACTTCTAATAATGACACCAAAAATGTTTTTTATTGGAATGGATGTCATAAAAATGGAATAAAATGATTATATTCCGCTAAGCAAACACAAGTGCATAACATTGCTTTTCTGCAGGTACAGCATGAAAACTAGAACATGCTCACAAAACTACAAACTACTTGAACGTTTAATTTCAAATTAGAAGTAATTTGCACGTAATTTGCAAATTTAAAATAACCTGAAATCAAAGTTGTTGTCAAGATTTAATAAAAAACTGAATGCATATTTCACTGTAAGAAATGGAAAGGTAAGTTCTATACCTGCCACTTTTCTTTAAAATACATGTATTATCCTACTGTGTTCAGGCTATGCATATAGCCATACACGTTTTGTAGTACTGGGTCGGTGGCGCCCTCACGTACTAAATAGTGCGTCTGAATATGCTCCGAATACCATCGGCCGCCATCTTTATTGGACCACGCAAGTACGCACTTTTTTGCTAAATGAATCGGCCTTTATATATAGGAGGCTATGAATAAATATTGTAAGAAAACCTGAGCTTAAAATGGCAGAATGTGTAAGAAATAGAGAAATTGTGACGTGACGGAAGGGATGAAGGGGTTATTAAAGATGTGACAACGTGTTACAGTTAAAAGACGGGGGAAGGGGGCAAAAACACATCACCAATATACGTTTATGGCAAATTTAGAATTGATACAATATTATACCTATAGGGGAAAAGCCTCCCATATTCAGGGAAGTGAGGCGATCCTTGCACATCCGAAGAGTTAAGTTACTGACAATGTACTTAAAATTCATTTGATGCGCATAAAGTTAAGCTAAAAAACAAAATTGAAATATCGCCGAATTAAGACTTATCTTTCACTCGGTTGTAAGGGGCCTGTTACATTAGCTTGTTAATTAATAGGCCTACCGTAAATATCAGTAATCAAAGAAACGCCATGTGCGAAAATGTTCGCAAAATGCATAATTAATTATGGGTTTTGGGCATTTATTTCACAAATATTGAGTATTGGAACGCCTAAAACAAAAAAATTTAAAGAAGGAATTCAAATAATGGATTCTAGTCTTACATCGTACAATTTCGCCTAAATTTCTATGCCAAAGAAGCATAGACATATTATAAAATGAAAACGCTGGAGAGAAACTTACCTGAAATGAGAGGTCATAAATAATGGATTTTTTAAATAGTTGCTTATAAAACATTAATTAAAGAAACGCCATTTATGTAAATTCTCGGTAAAAAAGGAAATTATCGAAATTAGTCTTTATTTCGGTTAAAAAATTGCTGAGAAATAAGAAGTAATGGAACGCCATAGGAATTTTTTTTAAAGAGAGGTAAAAAATCATGAATTTTGAAGTAGGCCTAAATGCCCTTAAAAATCTTGCTTATTAATTAAAGGAACGCCGATAGCGAAAATTTCCGACCTAAATTCCTTTTTTTTTAAATTGCTGAAATATATAATTAATTATGGCTTTTGGGCGTAATAGAATGCCATAGCAAACATATCGGATAATCATAATAAAAACTTATCAGTAAAAAATAAACTATCAAATTCTGAATAGTATATTTAAAAAACTAAAAGAATAAGGTTCCAGTGTTCAACATGTGCCTATACATATCACAAATAAATATCACAGATGAAGTAATACATATAAATATCTCGCTGTATTACTTATAAATATCACAGTGAAGTATCACAGAAATAATAGATGTAAATATCACACGCCTCGAACTCAGAAGTTTGAGTTTCACTCGTCCCTTATTCTGGCTTCCAGTTGCTGGATTACAGGAACGAGCTACCATCCCCAGCCAACATTTTAATGCCAATTAAGTGTGCTTGAAACAGGTCCCATGGGTTAAGGTGCAACTGTACAGGACCTTTTGTCAGGAAATTTCCATGTTACATTAGTCATCAGCCTATGGCTATTCACTATTTCTGGTCCAACAAAAGCTGACCCGGAAAAACTTATCAGTTGTGCTGACGGCGATTTTACCCATAAGTCTCTAATGGTAGTACATTCATTTTGGAAAATTAGTAAAGTCTGTAAAAAAGTTTAAAAAAATATTATTAGATAGTGTTAAGTTGAAATACATAATATGTGATTACTTTTTTGTGTGATCTAGAATTGGCATGTAATATTAATGTGTATTAATATATGCATACTATATCAACGTATAACGTGATGGGGGTACTCAAAGTGTGACAACGTGTTACAGTTGGGGTAGGGTAGGGTGTGGTGGGGTGGCATATTGAGCTTTTTTGATGATAGCTCTACTTGGTTAAGGCACAATTCAGTTCGATTGTAGTTTTGGACATACTAAAATCGGTTGATTGCACTCGTTTTCTTCAATGACGTCACGGCTCGACTGATTTTGCTTGGGTCTTGTTGATGACGTCACGACTTCCAAAGTGTTTACCGATACGCTTGTCGCGACACGTTGTTCAATCGCTGTGTTTTGGTAGGTGCGGGCGACGATTACGAGCAAGGGTCATTAAAGTGCGCAATAACGACCGGATGTAGATTGCCCTGGCGGCCGTTTTGCGTTTGTTTACGAGGGCCGATTGAGGCTGGTGCACCGTATGCGTAATGACCGGGCGCAATTTTCCATACATTCAGCCAATTATAGTGTAATAAGGGGGCTACGATAAACGGTCATGCTCGTGGCTTTTATCGATCGTAGCGTCTGCGCATTAGACTACGTATAAAACGGCGGTGTTGCTTTTCTTAAATGGTTTTATGGTGCGCGCAAATACCTGGGCCAGCTGACGCCGCGTTTTTCCTCTAATTAATGGCAAATTTTCACCGAATGAACGAACGCGCGATTCGCGGATTTGCGCCGACTAATGCGACCGTTGCCTGCCTCGTTTTCAAGTCGAAAACTGGGCACACCTGAATCGCGGATTGTTTTTCGGATGTGCCCGGTGTCAGGACATGCGAAACTTGTTTACAACTCTGCTCAGAACGCTTCTCCAACATTTTCTCTGTCATCAAGCAGTTGTTCAGTGGTACTGCTGCCATTGGAAATTTCGACGGGAAGCATAGGTGGTTAGTTGATATATTATTTGCTACTAATGGGTTATAAGAATGGCCACATAACAAACAATAAAATGGTACTATGAAAACATCAACACGTGAATATTGGTTCTGGTTAATCGACACAAACAGATACACCAATAGACTAGCTGTAACCAGAAGCAACATTAGAATTTGACTTAACTTATGTCAGATGTATGGTAAATGTTATTAAAAGCACGATGAAAACTGGCAATGCAGCGGATATCCGGTATAAATATGACATCTCCCATGATGCACTGCACATAACGTGAATGAGGTATGCTAGCCACCATTCTTTGTGTTCCCAAACTAGTTCTGCGTCTGGTGCACCCAGGGTATAATTTGCAAAAATATCTCCATAAATTACTGAAACCTAAATTAACCTGACTTAGCCTAAGAAAACCAAACCGTTTCATATGTAAGGGACGGATTTTTTAAACTTCCATTGACTTCAAAGTTGCAACCGTGATCTAATTGTCCGCTACATAGACACGTGCTTCCAAGAAAGCACACTCGCTTCATGCAGGAACAAATAAGTGATGGGAAGGGAATTGTTAGTGCCTTGTTGTTTAGGGCTACAGCAGGATCACTTGAAACAAATCAACGCCCGGCATGGTTTCGTGACATTAATAAGATGTGTGACTTATGTGGCAAAGAAGTGAAGGTCGGAGGATGTACAACATATCCTTTGCAGAAAACATCCTTCACGGTACTTGTTTGCTATCAGTCTCGACTCTCGTGGAAGGTATTTAGCCTTAGATGGAGTACAGCGTTGGATGGCTGACAGGTTGGCATGGTGCATGCTACCGTTGCTACGGCGGATGCATTGTTGGGCATAGAAAAAGATCAGAGGAACAGACCCATTTCAATCCATGCTATAAAGTGCTTGTGTTCGCAAAATCGTGGATCCTGGAACCTCCTTCACATTAGCAGACAGTGAATGTGCCAGACACGTTATGTGGCAGACACCAAGAGTAGTCTTTAATGCGTTTGTTATTGACGCTTTCATCCCTAGCATACCGACATACATAGGCACAGACCTGACCAGCAAGTTATGTTCCTGAAGAGATCTGTGGCCGATTTGCTGCTGCACAATCCTAACCAATTTACCAAGCTAATAATCCTAACCCATAAGTTCACTAAACCTTTTTCCATGCTTTGGAGCCTACGAACACCGCGAGCAGAGTACTGCAGTTGTCAAATTAAGAGTGAGGTTAGTTTTTTGTTCTGATGACGTCGGTGTCTGGTACGTTGCTGTTGTGTGAATACTATTGCAAATTTCGGGCTTGTTATGCTACCCGTCTGGCACGCCATTGCCTGCAGATGCGAACGAGGCTTGAAACAGTGAAGTAAAGCTGAAAGTGATAGGCGGTGTAGTGTGGTGATAAGGCAATGTAGGTGTACATACTGAAGAGCCCCCTCTGGGAGGACCCGTTTCAAAGGATAAGCTGCCATTTGGTTTAGTTCAGATCGTTCACGTACTCTTGAACTGTCTCTCTTCAAAAGTTCTTTATAGCTTTCCCTTAGGTACCTATTTGCTATTGGTCTCGTGCAAGGTATTTAGCCTTCGATGGAGTACAGTGCTGAATGGCTGTTGGGTTGGCATGGAGAATGCATTGGCAGATATACGGTTGGGTTTGGAAAACGAACAGGACAGAACCATCCCAATCCATGCTACCAATCACTCGTGAGCAAAATGGTGCGTCGCGTCGTGATACAGCAAAGTAAAGCTGAAGGTGATAAACAGCGTAGTGTGATGCTAGAGTAGTGTAGGTGCACATACTGGAGCGCCTCTTCTGGGAAGGTCCGTTTCTAAGGATATGCTATCGTTCGTTTCTGTTCAGCTCGTTCCAGTTGCAGGTTGACCATTGAATAGTGGAAGAAGGTTCGAGTCCAACTATGTTTTATTTTTTGCAAATTTTAAAATATTTCTCTACAGTTCGTGTGGGAAGTTGATATTTGCCTACTGTTTGCAGCACTTCCTGGCGAAAGAATCCGTGTCAAATGGTATGCTACTCCAAGCGATCTGATGTGGCCTTACAGAGTTAAATCAAGGTCAAGTTGACCAGGCTAGGATGGGTTTTAATCCCGTTACTATGAAGAATTTTTGAAATATTTCTCTGCGGTTAGTGTACGAAGGTGATGTTCGGTGGTGTTTGCAGCGCCTCCTGGTGGGTGAATCTGTCTCAAAGGATATGCCACCTCAATCTAATTAAAAATCCTCCAGTCTCTTGGTCAAGCCTCGGCACGGTCACCCTCACCACTTTTAATTTAATCAAGCACGAATGAGAAAGGATCCTTCTCCAATTATAAGACAATTCGCCACGTAAATATATTAACTCAAAATTAAATATGCTGGCAAGCCAATATAGTGTCTTTCAATTACACGTACATGAATAATGTATGCCGTGTAAGCCCTAGTGGTGCACGAGCGTTCTGATTGGCTCATTTTGGATCTTGCCGTTGCAAAAGCATTCTAATCTAATCATACGAGCTGCTAGTTGTTCATCAGTCACAGCAAATAAAAGGAACTGTAGGATGTTACAACCAGTCTGCCTAGACACTGGTGTCCGGAAATTGCAATTCTGGTTGCTTGGGGATCACTATTTGCAAACCGACACAGGCCATCTGGTGTTAAGGCTGGGCATTTTTGTGTGCTTTTATTATACTCCTATCTCGCTTAACGGCCTAGATAAGTTCTTGTAAAGTTGGCTGTAAAGCGAAATGCTGTACAACGAAACATGTTTTTACATTCAAACATATATAAATTACATAGGATACGTTGCAATTCACAGTAGAAAATCACTTTTAAAAATGGTAAATAAAATTGAAAAATAAAAATACTGAAAATTCGCATGACACCATTGCCATCACTGGTCAAGTTCGAGTTGCACATCCCAATGGAACAGGATGTCTAGGGTTACGCTATTAAAAGATGTGCGTGAACGATGAGGGTGAACGTTGGATATTCTAGTGACCCAAATGCTACCATACTCCTCAAGGATCCTATGCACTTTCACGTATATGAGTTTGAAAACATCAGACTTCATTTTTTGGCCGTATAATGAAAGATAGGCTTAAAACAAAAAGGCCGTTGAAAAGAAATGCCGTATTGCGAGGTATGAATGTACTAATTATCAATGCTAAATTTATTTTCTCTCATGAAGAATTGTTCTTATACTTGTTTCAGATAGACTGTAATCAGTGTCACTCAACTCAGCTTATCGATGCAGGTACTTCCATTTGACATTGTTTATCGGTTCAATATTTCGCTCAATCTTCGGTCATTAGATTAATGATGTCTAATCTCTAAGCTTAAAGTGTGCGGTGCAACGAAGTGCCTCTCAGGACGTGAATCGCATTCTCAGGTGAATTTTTCACCCCCACGACGCCTGTCAAAGGAGGGCGAGGGCGAGTGCGCGTTGCGAGGATGAACACGCGCTCGCTCGAGTGCGCAAATATTTATGCTAATGAGGTGCTTGAGTAATTAGTCTGGAACATCGATCCGAAAACTGGAAAACAGTCTTTTCATAGGTTTAGACGCAAACCCCTCGCCGCGAAATTGCGATTCAGGAATGTCCTCTTCCCCATCGCTGTCTTGCTGAAGAACGCTGTACTCTTTCGGAAAAAACTTGAAATAGAACGGTTGAGTAAGTAAGATGTTACTTATCGCCATTTTACGAGAAATTTGGAGGCGTCACTACGAGCCAAGTTCGATTTCTACAAGTTGTAGGTTGAAATCGGTAAAAGCGTATTCAGTGATTCTATGGGTCATTAAAAGTCGATGAAAAATCAATGATTAAAATGAATTTAGTTAAAGTCATTGAAAAGTCGCTAAATTAGCTCTAGGCTTTGAACGGTTTTTGAAAGTAGAGTGAGGTTTTTTACGGAACAATCTAATTTTAAATGTTTTGATCAACTTAAACTTTCCACAGCTTGTTCGGTAAAAAGAGCTGCTGAAAATTCTTTAGAATTTTAAAAATTTGAAAAGCAATATTTCTTTTAAATGGATTTAGTTATTAAAAATATGTCAAAACACTGCAAAATAAGAATCATTAAAAATATCAAGTCCTTCAAACGCCATGACCCTTCTTGGTGTACTAATTTGTAGAGATTTATTTAAAATTTACTATAGATAAAACATTGGAGTCGACTGTTCTTTAAATTCGTTTTACGTTTTAATAATACAATTAAATGGGACATTTAAAAATACGGGGTTTTCGGATATAATTTCTAGAAACCACTTGAGATGCTCGAGCAATATGGATAAAATACATGTGAGATATTTGAATTTTTTTCATTCTGACTACTACATAAGTTGCGCAGAAGTGTACGATAAGATAGTCTACATTGGCTACAAAATTTGGTTAAAAAAGCCATCCGAATTGCGCAACGACTAGCGATGTTCTAGGCACAGGTCCACCAATGCGTTTGTGAGTGAAAATATGGTTAGTCATTCACCGTGTTATGCTTCGGAAATTTCTCGAGATAAAGCCATTGAGTAAGATGTCTAAATCTTCGCCTTTTAACGCTCTATCGAATTGAAATATCCGCGAGGCTCTGTGACGAACGAAGACATTTTAATCACGGAAAAACGATTTCCTCCTTCCCCCACCCCTCGTCCCTGGCGACCAAATCGCGCATCATCTCAGTTTATTTTTTTCGCTCTTGTCATAAACGCTAATCCGGATGTCGTCTTCTTTCTTCCTCTCGAAAACAATATGGAGGCAAGGTGACCCCTTATTGTCTTCCGAATTGATTCGATGAACTCCATCCATCGTCGATGGCGATGGAAATACGAGTGGATCGCGTTTACGATTTAATTAAAAACGAGGCTTCCTCCGCCATTTTATTCATCCCCCCCCTTTTTTTATCGGAAGTCAATTTCTTTCCGGTTCGTTCGCGGTTTTTCTCGTTTGGGAGAAATAAAATGAAGGGAAACCACCTCCCTAAGAGGCACAAAAGCAATCAAGCTACATCGAAAACAATGGCACATTCTGATGTAAAGAGACTTAATTGATACCCAAAAAAACAACCATCATTCCCCATCGTGTCTTTATTAATAACTGGGACTTACACAGAATACCCTGTGTTGAAGAAAATACCATGTTTTGTTTTAATAGCAGATTACTTAAAGGCCAACACAAAAGGATGCCCAACATGCAAAATACTACAATGGAAGCTCGATTATCCGAGGTAATCGGGACCGCGACTATCTCGGATAACCATATTCTCTCGAATAATCGAATTTCGAAAGCATATTTAAAAGAAGGTATATGTATGAACGAGGGAGCAGAAAGGCACAATTATTGTTCGAAAATGACCTGTTAACATCTCGCTTTTAATAAAATGTAATTGGATTATATAGCCTCCAATCAACCCAGTACAACTTTCCGCTTTTAATGATGCATTATTATGGTTCATTGGCTCTTTAAATCGGTTAATCGGAATGTTTATCAGAGGTCGCTCCACCTCGGTTAATCCAAATATCGGATAATCGGTCTTTGCATAACCGAGCTTCCGCTGTACTCATTTTTGCTTCAAAGTAATGTATTGCTAAATCTATTTTCCAGTGTTGGTTTGCTTGTCCACTATGGTCTGAGCTGTTTTATGATTTTATGTGTTAAATTGCCGTTTCAATCAGCGATGAATTTAAACCTGCGTTCAAACCAGGTTTAGTTTAATGCCTGTGCAACGAGCGTGAAATTCAGTTTGACTTAATTGGGATTAAGCTTTGCCGATTAAGTTAAACTGAGATTGGTGCAAGTCGAGTGAAATTCAAATTAAATTGCTGTTAAAATAGCTGATTAACTTAAACCTAGATTGGTGCAGCACGCTTCAAGCTGCCCCTGAAAATTGAAAGATGGGCAATCACTCCTATCATGCGTGTTTGCCCTTCCTTATAATTTAAATTCAGTTCGAGTGAGTACACAGAGTACTGCGTGACCTATGCTGCGCATGCAAGTGACCAGTGGTCAGCTGGCTTGACCGTTCCCGGTGAAATGACCTCGTTCCCCTTTAAGAGGCCAGCCGCAATATTGACGCAGCGAATAAAACTTTCCTTTTTTGTATTTCCATCAATGTTTTTTTTTACTTTCTCCATGGAATGTCCATTTGTGTGGTCGACTGAATGCTGACCAATCCGCCGGTCAGTTTGAATGACGCTGGAGGGCGAAGGATTCTCTTTACCTTTTTTCTCTTCTTCGTAATATCAGTTTTATCGCTTCTGAAGTTTTCATCTGCCTCCCCAGTTTCGAGTAAATTCAATGATTTTCTCCCCTTGACCATCCCTCACTCCTCCCTCTGGCCAAAGTCTTCCGCTGCCCCTCACTTAGTAGCTCGCTCGGGTTTATCTTAGTCCGAAAAAGATAGTGATGGTCAGTCCTAAAAAAGATCGATCCGAATCGAAGGGGTCAGTTTCGCCGGTGGGTGGCCGGAGAGTGACCATTACGGGCGTTAGGGGCTTTCGTCCAGAAAGACACGGTGGGATAGAAGAAAGGTGGTCGTTAAATGAGGTTTTCTAACCGTGGATTTAAGAACAAAGGAAATTGCTGACTGAAATGACTTTGCATTCTGGATGTGCTTCGCGTATTTCGTGCTGTACGTTCGGTGGATCGTAACTTAGTTGGTTTTATTGTACTCTGTGGTCAGCGACGGTCAGTTTGATAATTCGGATGATCAGGCCACGCCCAACATTGCGGGAGATATACTCGAAATACTTCTCGTTCTAATTTTTATCTCATGATTGTGCCGTGCTGCATGTTAAGGTCGCCTATGGTTATGGAGTGATTTTTTTTTAAAAAAATCATTCTGATCATTTGTAATAAGAAACTAGGGATTGTTTTTCAACCTGAAATTGCTCCGACTTGAGCACTTATATTTGTTTACAAATTTATCTTAGAACAGATTAATTATTAAGGGTATAGTTAAAATCGCTAAAAGAATGCTTTCATACAATACTAGTTGTAATACGATACTAGGAATTTTTTCGAGCAAGAAATTGCTTCGAATCTTCTAAATAGTTCACATTACTAATTAAAATGAGGTCTAAATCGTCAAAAGAATATTTTAATAGCATTGAGAAATGAGCAAGCCAATATAAATATTTTTTATAAATAACGCGTTTGTGGATTAATTAAATTCTCTCGAAGGAAAAAAAATACAACGTTTAAACGGAATTACTTTTGAAATTAGAAATGAAATTTGCAAAATAACTCTTTTTATCTCCTGAATGATTTCCTCTAGTCGAATGCATTTGTAATTAAGAATGAAGTCTTCGGAACAAGAATGTTTAATTAAGGCATAATGAAATTCATAATATATTTTAATTATGGCGTAATGCAATTCAGTATATACAGTTGTACATTCTAATTAAAGCATAATGAAATTCGGTACATAGTTTTAATTAAGGCACGATTACGTTTCTGTAAAAGTACAGGGTGATTAAAACATTTAAAAAATGTCAATAAAAATACTCCAAAACGTACTGCTTGGCTCCTAACAAGGACCTTTTTATTTAACAATGACTTAAATGGTGTTTTTCTGCTACATGTTCATCTTTTTCAAGTTGTAATCGCAAATTAGAGGTGATTGAAATTTCCGACGCGTTTGGGGGGCGATAATTGCCAAGAATTTGGACGAAGGTATTTTTCGCTTTTCAAAACACCATAAATCATCTTTCCAAAAGTTGCAAGGAGAGAAAAACTTTGGCGTTTGAAAGCCTCGCTTTTTGGGCGAGAATTGAGCTGTCATTTTCGCCCATTAATTATTTATGCAAACCGAGATGAAGCCACTCTTTCCAGATAAAGCGTTTAAAAAAAAACTGAGGAAAAATGAATTTTTTTGGGGGAGGGCAAAATTTTTCAAAAGACGTCGTTGGGAGGTGCAAGAGATAAAAGGCAATTTATACTTGCGAGATACAAATGACTTGGAGTTTTGTCAAATCGGAATTTTTCTTTGCATTTGCCCCTAGTTTTCCACCATGCTCCTTCGCTCGAAGGAAATATTTGAGAAAACGCAATTTTCTTCGTATAATTTATCATAATCTCTAACAATTGAAATGACAGACCTCTTTACACTAATGCTCTTTAATAAGGCATCAGTGTTGAAGAGATTTCTGCCTTCTACTTAAAATGTCAGTTCGGCTCCCTAGCTGCTCTAGCAATCAACGCTCTTAATGACACGTTTATGGCGTTTTTCTGTTAATTTTTATTCATATTTGTGTGCTAGAAAGTGGTTCTTGCTTTTCGAAAATAATCGAAATTTTGCGAACGCAAAAATGACTTAGCCATGGGGAATTCCTAGCGAGATTTTCTTGCTGGTTACGATAGCCGTTAAGCCTTTTGCGATTTAGAACGTGTACTTCTCGATCAGTTTCTGGTTTTGACCAGCCGTGTTGGTACTTAAACTGACCGTCTTGGACCGTACTATCGCAATACGAAAAGATCAGGTCGAAAATCTTAACCGGAAAATGCAGAATAATGCGAGAATACTTACGAGATCTGAGATGTAATCCAACTTGAAAAAATTAAATTCTGCATGCTACATCTGCTTGCGGTGAAATGCGTTATGGTTTAATAAAAAACATTGAAGACTTTATTTAGCAAGATTCTGATATATTAAGATTACCGAACTTGTATTCGTTTTTAAGCTATTTTTTCTAGCAATGACGCACATAAGACGAGTAACTTGTTTACAAAATGCAAGCAACATCAGTATCGATTTATTTACTCTTGATAAGGTATAAACCAAATTTTGGTTAGTGAAGCCGTTGCACGATGCTTATCGGTTTTCTTCATTAAATTAATCATGTTTTGCATTTTTATGTCGAGGAGGCGGATTTCCGGCCCTCTTAATTACGTAATTTGAATGTGCGCAATTTTTTCTCTAGCGAAAGTTCGCTCGGTTCGCGATAAGTTTCGGGCCGGTGCTTTATGAAAATTCATTTCCACATCGTAGTTTTTTTTGTGCCCGGAAAAATTAATATTCGCTGCAGCGCGTAATTTAATAAATTCATTAACTTTTTTGCTCAAATTTTGCGTTTCGATCTAATAAAATTTATGATGTAGCGATCGAGGACTCGATTATTGCTACAAATGAAACGCAACTTCTAGGACAGCGTTGACTGGTATATCCATCCTTTTGACAAATTCACACGCTGTTATTGAAAATAAATTTACAGGGGCCATCCATAAAATATCCATATATTCGTTATGCTGTTTATATATCCATACAATCTATAACGATGTTCAAATGCAGCCATTTCTATAATTTTTACTATGTCCTGTAAGTTTAATTTTACAATTGTTTTTTTTTTCCTTAGTCATGTATCCATATTAAATTACTATTAACTCACGCAAATGTGTGTAGTCATATGTGTCATATGTTCCTCATACATGTACATGGTCAGTTATGTCATATACAGTATAATCCGATATAGGGGCATATTTAGCTTTTCCACTCGGTATACCTGAAAGACATTATTCCAAAAATATAAACAAAGCAACTTAGTAAACAGTTCTTTTTAAACCGATAGCAATACTATAATTCAATTAAATTAAATTCAGTACCTAGTAGCAACAAGTGATATGCCATCAATGGGATGGACACCAACATCATTGTAAAATTGAATTTCATGCAGCTTAAGGCTGTCCTTTTGAAGATCATTCCAACGTCGAATGGCATGCAAGAAAAATGACCAATAGTACGGATCCGAATGTGCTCGGAGTTCCATATGTGGGTTGGAATGACAGTTTCTACCACTTCAGTGGTTACGTTTAAAGATTCCCTCTACCAAATTACATTTTTTGCGGATTTTATTGCATCTGACGGAAGAAACCAAATAAAATTGGGTAAATTCCTAATAAAAACAAGAGAATTGAATTCAGCTAAAATCTTCAGCTAAAAGCCTGCAGGAAGTAACAATAGTAGCACAACGAATAATTTCAATAATCAATAAATACAAACTCTTTCAAACCTGTAGATCCAGACTTTTGCCAGATGAAATACTCAGTAGCTAGCCTGACTTTTATGTTGGTTGAGTGTTAACCATCTGTAAACAAGCCGTTGGCTTCCGGGCCTTACATTGCCGGAATATTTCCAAGAATGTTCAGAAATAATGTAGTTTATCGTCTTGCTGATTCAATAGCTTTCATGAAGTGCTACGTAAAAATGGACTATAATGTTACTGTACTATATTTTAACTTACAGAGCTTCATTCTCCAACCTTCCCTCCATCCTTTTCCTCCTTGAACTCCCTTGGATGAAATAATCGGCTTAAAAATGAATGAAAGGGTTTTGTTTACAATACACCGTTTTTGGAAATGGAAACCGGATATGATAGCGCCCTCGTAAGGCATTGAATTTCCGCCGAATCATTACGGGCTTATGTCTGCTTAGCGTAGGAGGTGTTTTGATATTCATCGAGATGCCACCCCAACTCCCCCTTACCAAACGGGATTTACCCTTCGTTCACGGATTCAAAAGATGCGTGTTTGCCTTGGATTTGTTTTCGCACAGCAATTTAATGTCATTGGTGAGGACGAAAGGGATGATTTAATTTGGTGCCCGTTTAAATTATTGCTCAAAATGGTTGTTCCAATGAAGCCCTAGCAATTGAAGGCATTTCTTAAATGGCTGTTCTGGACCAATCAAATTTAGCATGGAACATTTTATGTGAACAAACCAGTTAAAGTTGAGATTCAGCCACAGCTGACCATGTTTGAACCATATATGACCATATATTGTCGTTGCCATGCATTGCAACTTATTGCAAAGCCATATAGTATTACATACATAACCATCGCTGTACATGGTGACTTTAGATAAAGGCCATATACGGTATGTTCGACTACATGACCACATAACAGAAAATGTTTAATATGAAAAAATAAGAAAAGAAAACAATAAAAAAATTCAATTGTAAAAATAGACCAACTGGATATATTGACACTGACAGGAATGGATGCCCATATTTAAAAGGAATGTAATAGCAATGCATTTTAAAATACATTACGTTTCTTGTGAGTGGATTTCAACATCATGTTTAATTATATGATTTCTAAGGGCCGGTTGCGCCAAGAAAAGTTAAGCAAAACCCAAGATAAACCTTTGGTTAACTAAGGAAAAGCATTGCACCACAGCAGGTTAGCAGCTAACCATGTGTTAACCGTGAGGAAATGTTAACCCAGCTAATTCTCAGAATTCCTAGTTGGGTTAAAAATCTCTATGGTAAAAAGGTGCAAGAAAAACCTAAAAACTTTTCATTTAACCTACAATGGTGCCCTTAATGATGCAATATTAACAAGCAGTACGAAACTTGTACTATAGTTATGGCTATGTGCATATGTATATAGCTAAGTAACAACATGTATACATGATATATATGGACTTATGTGGCTTTACGAACTATTTGTTGCAAATTTGGGCCAATCTAACCAATAATTTAATTACTCATATACTATATGTGACTGTCCATATACACGTATGTAAAAAAGACATGCACATGTGTGTGTATATATATATAGGATATATGGAAAAAATTCATTATGAACCTCCGATGCCCATCCTCGAAGGGGAAAAACGTTTTCGGAGGTTGCATAACGACTTTTTTCATGTTTATTTCCACATTTTCAAAATACATGAAATGCGATAGTCCTAGTGGACGACCAATCCTATATGATAAAAACGAATAGTCTTGATATCAAGCATTTGAAGCACATTTATGTCAGTAACGTTTCATCACGTTAGGCCTGTACCATTGGTCGGCTTATGGTGCAAGAAACGCAGCCCCCAATGGGTCGTTGGCTGCCAGTAATGGTCAAGTTTGGATCTTGCTGGAGTTAGCCATTTTTGGCGGAAAGCTGTCGCCAGTGCGAGCCATTTCTGGTAAATGGCGGGTGAACTGGGCAAGCGATTAGGCGAGAAACCCACCTTTAATCCCCTCGAGCGCCTGCCCAATTTGCGCGCCGTTGGAGCACCTTCCAGAAACGATCTTTTTAAGGACATTGAGGGCGGATTTTCGCAGACTGTTAGCAGCCATCGTTAAGGTGATTGCCGCTGCTGACAACGAAAATTGGCGAGATGCAGAAAATGGGGCTCGGGGAAGTGGGTGAAGCTCGAGTTAAAATGGCCTCGTTTTCTAATATGAGAATCGTAAATGGCGAACTGGCGGTTCTCTGGAAGGTTCGATATCGAAATGCTGCCACCTAAAACTTTAGATGCCTTCGGCTAAATTCACAAAATGCCTGCTTAACATAGCGCAAATTCTGAGACAAGTGTTTTGTTCCTGAAGATGGCGGACAGATGACATTGTGAACGGTAGTGGTCTGATGCATAACTGCTACCTTGGAATTGAACAAGTGCTGTTTAGTACTCATAGAGCACACAAATTCAAGGTGTCCATAAGGTGTATTGGAAACATGGCTGAGCTGCGTGGCTTTGGACGTGCTGTCAACAGGGTGAAAAGCAGAAAGATCTAGTGCAGGGTTCTGGTGGCCTGGGAAAGTCAGGGAATTTGTAAACTGACGGGGAATCCTGAGAAATTCAGTGAAATTTTGTAGGAAAAAAGCTAGTGAGGAGATTTGCTGACTTTCTATCATGTTTCAATCCAGGAGGTATTTCATATGCCCTTTGTGCAAGGAAAGAAAACCTCAGTATGTTGGGCTGATGTTTTCCATTTGGCTTCATTTCTCTTCGATGGAACTACATGTATGTGAGGTTTGATTTTCCCTAAACCCCAGTATGGCGGATGGCTTCATTTCCCTCCTGTGGAATCATGTGGGACGGTTAGATTTACTTTAAACCCTAATATAGCGGAACGATTATTTCCATTTGGATTAATTTATCTTTTATAGAACAATGTGAGGAGGTTTGATTTCCCATAAACCCCAATATGTCGGATAGCTTCTTTCTATTTTGCTTCATTTCCCTCCTGTGGGACGGTTATATTTCCTCTGGACACATTATGCCATTTAGGGGTTACAACCCTACGAGCCGATATAGAAATAAAAGTAATTGGTAAGTAAATACATGTGTAAAAAATGCAGCAATAATATCATCAGAATAAATATAAATATCACAAATAGACATGTAAAAAAGCATGATAAAATGAGATGATATGAGATGAAATATCCCCTAAACATCAATATAGCGGACTGGCTAGCCTATACTGTATTATTGGTCGCTGGGGAAAATTTGTATTTTAAGCTGGAAAACCTGTGAAATTCAGGGTAATGTTGATTACATATGTGGGAACCCTGTACTGGTTGTATTCAGCTATGACCCCGTTAATGTATAATTCGACACCCTTATATTCTCAGAATGAAATCAGTCACAGATGAAAATTAGAGAAAAAATAACCTGGTTTGAGGATCACTTGGCCGCTGTCTTGGGGATGCCAGTTTGATTCCCCTAAATTACTGGACCACATGGGATCAGATTTAGCTGGGACATCCGTAGGTGTTGTGTTTTCGGAACGAGCCCATCTTTCCACCGCAACGCATTAAACGGGTTGGGAATGCCATTTTCCTCCCCCTCCTTCCATTTTTTCGATATAAAAGTGTGGAAAGGTGTTAGTACCGCGTTATGGCCCTCCGAGTGCGCCGAATGGGGACTAAAAACGCTCGCTTTGCACCGCTAAAATAAATAGATGTTGGATTTGCGGGGTTTGGCTGATGCGGCGAAGAGGCGCAGTAGCATCATCGTCTTTTATATCTTCACCTCTACTGGCTCCCTCCCATCAAAATTTCATGAACATTTTATTTCATAGCGCGCTGCCAATGGACGCTACGGCGCTCCCCTTGGCCGACCGTCGCTACGCAGCCCAACCAATTTTCATATTTATGAAGGCTGGGGCAAGAAAATGTCCCCAAATCATCGCGCTGTCCGTTCGACATATCCATGAATTTGAAATTCAGCCCTCGATGGAAACCCGTTTAACGCCCTTTGGGAGGAGGAAAAGACACCGAGAAATCCAAAATGGCGGCAAATTGGACTGGAACTTTTTTTTTATCTTTTAGAAGAAAACCCATCTGTATTTTCTATGAATGTTAACCCTTTGCTTATTTTCCATCATTTACCGTTCATATTCACCACTATTTGGGCGAGCCTACTCGACTAGTTACTGCCAATATTTCACGGATGTAACGATGTATACCTTTAGTCACTTCCCAGGTGAAAAAAGTAAATATGTGCCATATATGTGCCATACGACTAATTGCATACATGATTAGACCAGAAATTGGCCACAAATGAGCCTTTATGGCCAGGTATGGCCAATAAAATGCATATCTAATAGTTTATATGGATTTAATAGCAGTGCATTTACCGTATATGTCCATTCATATATTCCCATATACTGTGCATGGGTATATGTAGATATGAATGATCTGTATGGACATGAATGAAAACAGTACATGTGAATGGGCATGTATGGATATGCATGGACATTATCTCCATACATGTACATGTATGTTTTTACATTGTGCCCAATCTGTTCTCTATGATTCTATTTGATAGCCTACAATCAACATGTGGATGCCATGTGATAGGGGATCAATCCGTTTAACCCGCATTTAAACACAAGTGAATCTAATTAAAGCCCGTTTGCAGCCTACATGGCTTCAGGAGTTCGGGTAGACTCAAGTGAAGTCACATTGCAGGTCAGAGATGTAGCCGAGGAACGTTTGAGTGTACAAAGCATGTTGGAAACCTCAATCTCAAGAGTCATACGCCAACTTCTCGGCCTTGGTGGAAAATCATCACTGCACCTGAAGGCTGGGAACCTGAATTTGATCCCTTGGCTTCCTCGGGTCACTTTGTTCGAAACGAGGCAAGTTCCAAACGAGGCAGTCACTTTACCTCATTCATGATCGGGTTTAGGCATGTACTCGAATTAAAAGGTACGTTCGTGGGTTTTGCTTAAATATCGATAGTTGTCTGAAAATTGGTATCAAGTTGATTTCCGGTAGTTTCGAAGCCCCGGACCGTGCCGCCATCTGGTGTTACTTATTGGGGGGAGGGGGGAATGGCAGGGTGGCACTGAATCGCGATTCGACAAAACACTGAAATGGCACGAAAATCCAATTTGGTGCAGGGATCGTGCCGAAACACTTTAATGGCCGCTCGAGTGTAGCTAACGGGAGATTTATGAACGCCATTTCTGTTCCGTTTCCTGAATTGCCTTTCGGTTGAACTCGCGATTCTCTCCAACGTCTTCTCGCTGCCTGCCTATCAAAGACGGAAGAGGAGTTTTAATTAATCGAATTAATGATTTTTAATCAGGCGTTCTTGTGCTGCACCATACTTTGATTAAGTTTAATCGACCATCGATCGTTTTATCAGCTCGTTGATTTTGGAAAAGGGTTTCTCACGAAGGTTACTTGGAATACGGACTTTCAATTTCGCTTTGGCAACCTGAGCGGAGCCCTATGGCGCTTATTTATCAATTTTCCAAAACTTATAAGTTTCTTTATGTCGCCGGGGATGATTGAATTTTCCACGTCACCGATTTGGAGGCAGCCACCCGAATTATTGGCAAGCAATAATGCTGGGGATAATAAAAACCAGGGCTCGGTTTTAAGGCTTACAGGAAGCGCTGCTTTTCTCCTCACCCTGTTTGGTCGTTATCGGGAACATGGACTGAAGAATGCCATTTTGTTTGTTATAAAAAAATGCAATTTTGGTCAAGGAAATTCAGGAATCAAAGCAAAGGAAACCTTACTTGAAACAATAACTAACTTTTTAAGTTCTTAGATGAAATATTTGATGAACGAAATAACTGATGCAGGATGTTAATGTACCGTAAAAATGAAACAATTTTCAAATTTTATTTTTTGAAAATATGATGTTTTGATCAGGTTTGAATATTGGAATAATATTGTATTGAGATGACTTTTTTTGGCAGTTTTATAAAGCAACAGTATTGAGATGAAATATTTGAGGAATGGAAAAACGTCGGAGTTCATAACTATTTTAATTGGAAAATTTGCAAGATTATTTTTTATTCACTTTTCATTAATATTTTTTTACGAATTAAGATGCCAACACTTATATTGAAATGGTCTAACATATCAAGGCGCTATAAGAGTTCTATTAATAGTTAAAATTTGATATTTCCAACAGAACTTTGATTTTGGCAAAGAGTGTGTTCTCAGAAAGTTTAGGAGAAATTGAGATTGACTTTATGTACACCCCAAGGGCTACGTGTTAGTCATCTTTTTATTTTGGAGGAGGGAAGGGGGGAGAAATAGTAGACACATTTGAGGTACATAAACACTATAACGTTTTGTTCTAGGCATGCGCATTAGAATTTACACGTAAACGCAAAAAGACGTTTTTTCCTATTTGCACGGAATGCTGGGACATTACGCGAGAAGCCACTTAAAGCTAGTGAAGTAATGTGAAACTTTCTTATTAGTTTCTGCATTAACTCAGTCGGCACTATATATCTTTTCTTTTTTTTATTAAGAAAATTCAACTTTGTAAATCGTGAGAAAAGTCAATGATGGCAGCAGACCGCACTCCTCACTTGGTTAGAAAAGTGACGTTTTTTAACTCAATTTTTTTTGCTCAGAATATTGAGTAGCATTAAGATGTCGAGCACAGAGTTCGTTCGTGTCGTTCCAAATTGAATTTTTGGAGGGGTGGACCCCCAAGCACCCGCCGCAGCAGCCTCCAATAATAAGAAACCCAGTTGAGCAAGTCCTAATTCAGTAGGCAATTGGGCGGCCATTTCTCCTCCCAGATATTTATATTGAGATGCCGCTGCCTGTTTTTTATATTTCAAAGGGTGGGGATTCTAGCCATAAAATTCTTTCATTAAACACGTGTTACAGGCAGATAACGCCGCTCGGTGCTGGTTTTTCCTCAGGCTGCGTTTGAAATTCGGCGAAAAAAGGTTCTGCAGGAAATGGATTATATTGGAAAAGGTGAAGTGAAAGTGGTTAGCATTCGGTCTTCCTTGCGACTGTGGCGCCACCATTCCATAGTAGCATTGTGTTATAAACGTTCCATTTTTTTCTCGGGCTATTTTGATGATTTTAATTACATGTACATGTATAGACTATGTATGGAAAGTACGCTAAAAGAATGTTCTTGTAAAATGTGTAACATTCTGTCTGGTTATAATGTCCATTAACATTCCTGGAATACAATCTGCAGTCACTTATATTAAAATTGTATTTATATTTGGATGCATTGCATCTGCTTAAGAGAAGTGAGCAGCAATGAGATTGTCTTTAGCAGAAAATTAAGTATAATAATATTGAAATACATGTAAGTACCGCACGGTTGTCACATTTTCATTCCAGCGTCGTAATTAGAAGCTATTTTTGAAGGAAGCTTTAATTGATGTATAATATTCCAGAAATATATTCCTGTGGATTCAGCATTACCGCTTTTGCATTAACAGGAAGCAATACTCTCAGGGAACTTTTAATTTTAAAAAAAATCATGCAAGAAAAGTTGAAGCACTGTTTTAATGCTGACTTGTTTTCCACTTTAAATTCACAAATTGAAGATGATTTCACTTAGTAAAAATGTCCATATATGGTCAAATATGCAGTTATACGGTATATGGTTTTATCCAAACTTAACATGGGTTGTGATAGCAATTTATGCTCTTACATGATCGGTTATAGCATATGGCCACTTCTATCTTTTCCACCTGGGTATGAACGTTTGTGCTTCATGATGACGGCATGGAAATTACCGGTAATTCGGAATTTTACGTAATACTTGCAATCGTTTTCATGTTTAGATAATAAATTCGTCAAATAAAGGCTAATTGGTCAGTTTGATAGACGGGTGACCGACAGATTGAAAGGCACATCCTCGTTTGCGGAATTCATTTGCTTTTCCTGGTTCCGCTCTTATGTTTTGATTACATATCCTGGCCGTTTAACCTTCTTTATAAGCCCATTGATATCGAACTGCTTATTGCTTTTTATTCGGCCAACAAACTCGTTTGTTTGTTCCCATATAGAGAACTTGTTTGTTCTGAGCAGTTATTGACACAAAAGCAGCGCCGCATTCAATCAAGCCTTATTAATGGGATTGCCTCTTGTGCTGGCCACTGGTCAGTGCTCGGTCAATACCGCGATGAAAAACTCAATATGAGATCTTCTCATGCTCTATTTTATGGGCTGCATGGTGCTATATTGATATGACTGGCAAGCATGTGATATTTTGAATATAATTACATTACAAATGGCTGTGAAAAATTATTTATTTTGGGTAGGGAAAGTCAGGAATATTCATAAATTTCAAACCCGACAAGGATTTATATTACGTTTGTAGTTACTCATCATCTTTACTTTTTATAATAATATGCTGCACTTTTTTGTGATAAAATGCAAAAGAAATTAGTTTTCAGATTTAATTGCGAAACGTTTTTTTTATCTAAATTGAATTATAAAAGTGATTTTCTTGTTTTCACGAATGTTGCTTTTCCTTGTGCTTGAAAGCTTTTTTTAAATATTTAATTGAAGAATGAATAAAACTTTAATAAAGTCATATAAAAAATGAATTCTGTTTACTATAATAAATATATTTCGTAAGCAGGTTGAACAATTTTATATTTGTTTTCTGTGAAAGATCTGTTTGTTAAAGTCAAATGTGTTTCGACCACAAATGTAAAGCGCTAAAGGTTTTCGCGAAATTAATTTAAAATGATCGATTTTCAAATCGATTAAATCACCAGACCGTGCTTGTGTGCACGATTGCGGGATTATTCTATCCTTTATTGGCTTGTCAAGGAAGAAAATCGTTGAAGACATGTCCATTTTCTCGGCTGACTTCCTTGTTTAGCATGAGTAGCCCGTAGGCAAATTTTTGCATTATTTTGGCCAATGGATTTGTGCCGATACGCGTTCAGAGCATCATCAATCACTGGCAGGAACCCCTTTTATCCTCGTTTAGTAGTTTGGGAAAACTCGATTTAGGCGAAACACGAAGTAAGACAGAAAATCAATGGGCTTTGGGGGTGGGAACGGGTTCCCGATATTTGCATAAGCGAAATCGATTATTGGTCCTTATTTCAATGAAAACCCACCGTCGGCTAGGGAATTCCACTTGACATCCAGCCGCAGCTTCGATAGTGGACACTGGTCAGCGCTCGAGTCAGTCATCGTTGACCTTAACATTAATCACATTGGCGCAACTCCCCTTAGTGCGTGTGCCAGCTTTTGCTGTAAATGGCCGTAAGCGTGGCGTGCATAGGACGCATCCGCACTAAGATGTTCAGTGTAGGCTTTTGGATGCACAGGGTGCCTTCGGGTCACTGTTGTTATCGAAACTTCAGTGGATTAGATTTACGATCACTTATTTTTAAGCTTTTAGTTAAATTATGAGATCACCCGAAAACGTCCAAAAAAGCATACACATGCATTTTTGCTTCAAATACTTATCACAATCGTTTATTCTATTTTTCCCGTTTATTAAAAAAACTGCACTACACTTGTTGTGACCCTCGAAAACGAGTTTTTCGTCTCAATGAAACCACAAGATGGGTATCGATGGTTGCATAAGGGGTTTTTCCATGTTTATTTAATTTTGTATAAATAATTGGGACGTTTTCTATCAAAGGGAAATTTATCAAACCCTAGAGAAAGAGGAATTCTACATGGGGATAGAAAGAAATTTGATAATTACATGTATACGTATTTGAAGCAAAAATGGTTAATTTTTTTGCAACTAGATAATCAGTTTAGCAGTGATGTTAGTTGTCACCCAAACCAGGTGGTAAGAGGCCGTCATAAAGGATGTACAGTGTCGGAAAGAGGAAATGTTTACGCAATCAATGACTATTGAAAATGGATTAAAAGATAAGCTACATGTCATTAAAATAATGCTAACAATTTTGTATTTACTACTAAATCCTTTGCTCTCTGATTAATGTTAACAATTGTTGGAAATTATTTTAAAATAAAAAAATGCTTTTTCGAATATCCCTGCCTTAGTTACCCGTTATATTTTGAATAAAGTATACAAAAAACAACCGCAAATGCAACTACTTCTAAGTGAAAGGCAGAACAGTATAATGATGCTTAATTAAGCAAATATCCTGTATAGGACCATTTTTAATAATTCCTTATATTTACTTCGCTTTTTGCTTTTCATTTCAACTGTCACAGGAAGTTGTGGGAGGTCCTCAGTTTCCAGGTTTGAGGCTCGAGCTGAAATTACGATTGGCTTAACAACATTATGGCTGGCAGAAAACTATTGCGAGAGGTAGTTTTCGATGGGTTCCAGCAGTTTTGAGATCCTTGGAGGCCCTGACTCCGTCGTCCCTTAATGAAAAATGCGGTGGATTTCGGCAGGAAATGGCCGCAGGGCGCAGCGTCGCAATCGCATCCGAGGCAAGTTTTAATTCGCTCGTATAAATTCTTCTGGCGGCGTTTAATATTTGCGAAAATTTCTCGTAATTCAGCACCCGGGGTTGGCGGAAGCGAGGAGAGATAAGGGCAGCAAGAGACTGGTTACGCGTGGTTACCGAGGGGAAATTACCTCCGCAAAAAAGATAGGAGCGCCTCATTTGCATACGAGATGTGACTTACGACGCTCGCAGCGAACATCAATTGAAATTAATGAGCGTGTAGGGGAGCGATAATTACACGCCTTCAAACTTTAAGAGATACACAAGCGCTATCTGCATCTTGTCTTCAAGGTCTTGCCATTGGCTGAAAGAGATAGTCGCGATCTCGACTAACTCGAATAATCGAGCTTACACGGTACAAGTGTGTCCGTACATTTCCATATACTGTACGTTCACATAGAAGTATGTTTTTACATTCTTACATAGTGTCATGCATATGTCTATATATCCTTGCCTGGAAAATAAAAGTAACTTTCACTTGCGTTAAAATTGTATTTATGTTGGCATATACCGGCATTATAATTGCATTAGTGAAGTGACCATTAATGAGATGGTATTTAATAGAAAATCGAATAATTTCTATATATGGCCATGTAATATGCAGCCATACATAACTTTATCCAATAGTCATACTGTATAACGTTTTCTATATGTGATCATGCTTGGACTTACACATGACCTTGCGGCATGTGGCTCATACATGGTCAATTATGGCATATTCATGTATAGCCTCGTATATGGCCATATTCAACTTTTCCACCCGGGAGTTATTTTACCTGAATATGCCTTATTATTGGTTACATCAAGGCGATTATCATTACTGATATACCGATACTTGTGCATAGAGAATGAACAAAATACCACCAATACCGCCAAAGATTATAATGCAAGATTATAGTATAAATGTACATGTATAATACCTTATTCCTAGATTGGAAATGGTATAGTAGGGAAACACATTTATCATATAATTGAGGTAGTTTGTTACGTTTTATGCCCTCAGGTGTGTTTTGTGCACTCTAGTGTTGAAACCACGTCTTATGTTTGTGTTAGTATTTATAAGGATTTTTATAACAACATTCTTTACGAGGTGCTATGCTCTCACAACGGCAATTGGTCATAAACTTATTTCAGTTTCCCTGATTATTTTGGAAATATTTGAATTTGGAAAACATGCATCTTTTCGAAGTTAATGCCGTTGCAAGGAAACCCGAAATCTGCTGTTTCTTGATTTATGTCCTTAAGCCTCAAACATAAAGCACTTCCGTTAAAATAATCTGTTCTCTCGCAAACGCAACCGACGAATTAAAAGCGATAAAAAAGACCTCGCTGCACTTTTGCTATCCGGGTTTTAATCCCGTCGTTTGCATCTGAGGCTAGAACGAATAACGAGTGAGTTCAGGTTTCTGGCTCTCAACGGAAATGAGGAGCCATAAAGAAAATGGCGTTCTCCTAATGCCCTGTTTTCTCCCTTTTCTTTAATGCAGCTAATTTCTTGTATTTCGTGCTTTCGTTCGATGGACCTCGGCGAGGGGAAGCACCCAGTTTAGCGGAAGTAAATCCATCTCAGATACAATTAGTGAATGTGTACATCTGCACTCAGTGAAGAAACTATCATTCATGTTTTATAAATGCATTGCAAATACATGTATCATATTCGATATCTGGGTCACTCCATCTTAAATCGACCAAAAGGTGGTTGCATCCATATTTCGAGTTTTCTTGAGATTTTATGTGCAAATATCGCCCAACAACTTAGTTTTAAATTTCAAGTAATACATTTTTTCCATCAACAGTTAAAAGCTACTGACGCTTAAGTTAGTGTTCTGACAGCTGTATTAGAAGGCAACGAATGTGACCAGTAGCCTTCAAAGTTTAGCAGTTGGCAAACTACTTATCAGAAATGGATTTGTAGCCATTCAAATTTAGGATTCTGAAATGTCCTGTAATGCTTTGAACTTAAATTTTACGCATTTCTACAATCATTAGTTCAAAAGTTACAGGCGCTCGAAGTTGGTGTTTCGGCAGCCATATTGGTAAGCTACGATAAGCTGTAAGCTGTCTTTAATAATTTACAAACGTCTGACCGGAAATGAATTTGTAAGCATTCAAATTAAGGATACCGAAATTTTCTGTAATATTTTAGACCTTTAAACTTAAATTACCCAACTTTCTTGAAACCTGTTGCCTCTTAATAAAAATCATTTGTATGGTTGAAGGCATTAAGAAAGAAATAGATAACTAGTACACATTAATTTGTTTTTAGATACACAATGTTTTTGTGGAAACAGTGTTTCAAGACTTTTCAGACACCTCTAAGATTGCCTCGTCAAAACGCCGTATTTTTTCCCCTTCATGTAACGCGAAACTTATCAGAACAGAATGCGGCTTTCTGTAGTAATTACGTACAGAAAAGACAGCAATTTCAATAATCTGAGGAGAAAAACAGCATCGGCTTTCGCAAAAAAGGCAAATAAATGCGCTCGCCATTGTCTCCATTCCTTGTTTTATTACCGGAGGGGAAATTTTTCTTTCGAGATGAAATAGACTGAAAATTTCTCATGCGTTTATCGATTATTTTTTTCCTCGGTATTTTTTTTATTTCATACTAGATTTCGGTCTTTTCGCATTTGCATGGCATTTCGCTTTTCACTTTATGATATCGGAAGGCCAAAGCCGTCTTTTTCAATATCCTCTTCGGGCTCCCAGCTCAAAAATGAGATTAAAAATTGAATTTTTTTCCCTCTCTTTCTTTGAAAATGGACATTTGCGACCCAGGCGCCATTTTGAATGCAGCTTTTTCCAAATTAGATCCGATCGAAAAAGGTGAATTGTGCTCGCCAAATGTGGCCGCCGTCGGTGAATGGGGCTGTTCATAACTCATCGATTGGAAAGCTATTTGGGAACGTGTTTACAATGAAAAGCGTGGCTGCCTTTGAGCACGACCAGCCATCGCTCAGCGATAGAAAACGCTTAGCAATGCATTCGATGGGAGATGAAATGGTCGCTGTCGAGTGCGATTAATCATAATTCATCGATGAAATGGGATTCGGAATGCATTTGTTGGAGACGTCTCACTCGTCTTGACCATCGTCATTCATCTCTGCGTGGCGTTTTGGAACGCTTCTGATGGATTCATTTGAATGGAAAACGCGATCAATCAACATGCATCGATGGAAATCGAAAAGTTTGATTGAATAAGTCGTAGGCGGTGGTTTTGAGTGCTATCTATTGTAATTTTTGGTATAAATCAATGTCGTTCGGCATTCGTTCTCTCCAAAACAGTTCATTGATGGAAGTACTTTCGGGATGGGGGGGGGGATCCCACAATGGAACCCATATTTTAATGCATCTGATCTAACTGTAAAACGGGAGATTTTGACTATATTTGATCTATTGCTGCAGTGGATGAGGCTACAGCATGCTCGAAGTCTAATTGTATGAAGAAGGCCATGTTGAATGAATCTGATCTAATTTTACAATGGAAAACATTGTTGCGTTTCCATGTTAGCTCACCGTGCAGTGGCAAACATTTTGGAATGCATCTTATCTAATTCTTGAAACGAGAACATTTGGAAGGCAACTGATCTAATTCTATAATTTAAAGCATTAAGAATGCATCTGGTCTAATCGAATGATGGAAAAATGTGCGCAACTGCAGTTGATCTAATCCTTGGAAATCGTTTTGGAATGCATTACATCTGATTCTGTAAGGGAAACCATTTGAAATGCATCTGATATAAATTGTATAATCCAACATTAAATAATCTGATCTGATCTAATCTGACGGTATTAGATCATAATGCGGTGGAACGACTGAATAATTTGGGTTTATGGATTACAACATTACTGTGACATGAAATGCACCTGATCTGATCATACAGTGGAAACCATTTTAGAATGCTGACACTTATTAGATGAAAAACTGCTTCTCTGTAACGAAATCATTCGAAATACTTAGAACGTACACTATTGACAGTACATGATTAAAATGAACTACCTCGAGGAGGTAGTCAATGACAACCCGGTCACTTAGCTTGATTACAGAAAAGAAGCTCTTGGTCTATCATTGGCCTGAGAAGATGGTTTTAAGAGCATTTCCGATATTTTTTTCGGTTTTTCAATTTTTGAAGCTTGCCTTTTAAAAGAAGGCTTATCGAGCGGCAACAAAAGATGGCTTTGTGCAAAGGACGGTCCTCGGAACTTCGAATAACCTCTTCAATTGTTGCCAATCGCCACCAGAAGCTTTTACTACATTGACGATCGCACCAAAAGTACTTTTTTGTATTTTTCTTCGCACTTACCCGAAAGGGGCTTCTTTCTCTAGGCAAAAGACAAAAGATATTGAACTGCGGCGAAACTAGCGTTTTGCACGCCCCCAAAAACCTACTAAAATCATCTTCGAAGTACAAAAAAGTATAGATAATAAAAAATAAACTTAAAAGGATAAAAAGTTCTCGTAAAATCTCGTTGAAACGCATTTGCTGATTTTTTTCCACTTCATCCATTTATGGGGCAACCCAGCTGATAACAACTGATCTGCTCTAAAGTCATTTGAAAAAGGATAATATTTAGAATATTATATAACAATCAAGTAAACTGATATTAGAACCAAACGCACTATTGTACACAAAATATACCCGAAATTGGAACAAGCTTGTTTCTGTTGGGCTAAATCATTTTTCTGAATTTATTTACTCAATTTTTATAATTGGCAATATCTGAAAAACTAGAATTGAAAATGATGACTCTTTTCATATAGTGCCGCATAAGAGGCTGCTCATAAATTAAAGTAACGCTATTTGAGGGAATATTTTACACCGCCCCACCCTATGTAACGCTTTGTAACAAAATGTAAACATCTATTCATAAAGCGTAACACTGGTCAACAACATCCACATTTAATGGTAATTCAAATGGTAATAATGTGAACAAGTTTTGTAGGATACATTTTTTTAAATAAAAATTAATAAATCAGCGATTTAATCCTGGTGTTATTTTTACGAAATTTGCTTGTAAATATTATTCATTAAAGAATCGCAGTAGATAAACATTTTCAAACAATTTGCATAAATAATGGTTTCTTTTCTATATTTCTCTGAAATGAAATTGTGAGGAACACTAGTTTAAAAAAAATCCATATGGCATACAGTACAGGGTAATACGTGTACATTGTATGTAGAAAAAAACTTTTCTTAATGTGCTAAAACGTACGTTGTTAATTTTAATTAGAAACCAAATATGTTAATGAAAGATAACATTGTCTTTTAATTGTTTAGCTTTACCTTTATTTCTAGTATTTTTTCTAACGTATTAGCTAAATCGTATTAGCCTTATTGCCGTTCCTTATTTGACGTAAATTTACAGACAGTGTACATGTATTTAAAGTTTAATCCCACTTACAGACGTAAACTAACATATCCTTCACATGTATCCAGGTAGACGTAAGGGAACAATTATCCCATTTAGAGAGACGAAAAATCCCAATTATAGAGGTTTTTAGTGAAAAATGCTCGGACTGAGATATTCGTCCCAGTTATAGAGGTTTCCCTTTTATCCAGGTGCGACTGTACATTAAATAAAATCCGCGTAAACGTAAAATGCACGTCAAAATGTAACAACGTTAAGAAAAACACCCCAACGTTACTTAATTTATGGGCAGCCCCTAATTAATAAGCGAGTTTTAAGATCGGGCTGCATGGCTTTGCATATGTGTTCGCAGTGATTGCCCGTCTGTTAGGGGCAGATGGCGCCACCAGCGGCGAGTGCCAAACAGATGTCCTGACATCGCGACAATCAATGCGTTGGCAAATAACACGAAGGCTGGGGTCTAGAATGGACGTGACCTGTGACCTTCAGCCACGGACGACACGTCAAAAGCATGGATTCCGTAATGATAACGACAACAAGGCCAAAAGTGACAGAAGGAGGAAGGGTCTCATGGACAGCGTACAAAAGCGGGGTCCGACATCCAACATCCGCGTTTTTCTTTACTCGTCTCTTAGTCGGAGCTTCACAATGGACGACAAAGACATCGCGCGGATGTAAGGGAGATAAACTAACAAGATGACGTTTTCCTTAGCGTTTCTTATTCCCTTTTTTCATTTCGAGGAAAGAAGAAGTATTTTAAAGGTGAGCCGCCGAGCCCTCTGTGTACCTGCAATGCCAAGAATGTCCAAAGGCGTTGTCCACCTAGCCAATTATTAAAACTGATTGTTGGGTATTTTCATCGCCGATCCTGTTTATTCAAGATAAGTTTCGAAATGTTTGGCTTTCGAGGCTTTCGATTGTTGGGGATTTTCATCGCCGATCCTGTTTATTAAAGATAAGTTTCGACATTGTTGGCTTTCGAGGCTTACCAGAGTTCCGTAGAAAGGTAATTTCTCAATACAAGAAACGCCATTTGCTAAAGGTTTACAAAAACTGAAAAGCATAGGCTGTGTTTCAGTCAAAGTTATACCATAAAACGCTGGTTTACACGCATCATCATTAGCAGCGAATAACCTTCACATCAACTGTAGAGTATACATCCTGTAAAGTATAGTGAAAAAATCATTTTGACGAAATGTTCAATTCATGGATTTTTCCGAAAAAATATGCAGTTTTTTGCCTGGAAATTCTAATTTGGTTGAGAAAATCCGAAAACTATGCCTCCAACTCGGTAGAGCCTGTCATTCTGATCCACTTACTGCACCCCGAGCCTATTTGGATCCATAGCTACAACGAATTTAATTCATCACAATAATACGTTGGAATCTACCGGTCGATGGATTAAACCTTCTATCACTTGATATTCACTTACATATGTAACTGATAGTAGCATAATAGGCGCTAGGAATAAGAGAGGTTTGGTGGACAGGCAAACCAGGTAATGATCTAGTAAATTTTCTCTGCATCACCTCTATATGGAGGACATCTCTTCACACTTCACCGGCGAATTCAAGGGCATGTGTGGTGAAGGTCCACCATAGTGTAGGTACATGCAGATCACCTTACTGGAGACATTTCAGGACTGAGGTAAAATTGAAGGTCAGACAACCTGGAGTTACCTATAACCACAAGATAACCTAAGGGTTAATTGTTTTTTGTTGCATTATTTTACCATACGGATTTTTAACCCAAGGTATAGTAAACATGGAGATAACCTGCTGCAGCTCTGAATTCTGGGAAAATTGCCTTATATTACAAACCTTAGGTTAACCCTGCCTATTAGCTGGGTTAACGTTAACGTATGTTTAACTGCCAACCTGCTGTGGTGCAATGCTCTTCCTTGGTTAACGAGAGGTTTACCTTGGGTTTTGCTTAACTTTTGTTGGTGCAACCGGCCCTAAGGTGTCCTTGAAGTGGGTTTGGGAGACAACCTGCGAGGTGATCTAACCGAACGGAAGTGATCCAAACGCATGCCTTCAGTAGGAAAGCAGTGATGATCGCGCCTCGCTTAAATAATATTGATTCCTTCGAAATGTGTATGTAAAAAGAATGAAATGGGACACATTACTGTTGTGAACGAATCGAGGTGCGAGAGAATGCCTCCTCTCCAGTCCTGCCAATTAGTCGGATGTCTTGCTTTTATGCATGACGAACGCGTCTGCATGTCGTTCTCCTTTAAACTTAATGGTGGGTTTTCCTAATTAGCGACTTGATTGTCGTTGTGAATCCGCGATTCAGCGCCGATTAATGAGCGACGGTAGTGGAAATTGCGTCCCGAGGCCACTGTGGCTGCGTAGCAGGTCGATAAGAATGTCAGCCGAGTCGGCGCGGCTCATCGGCTGGACGGCTGCGTGCGTGGCTCATCCGGCCCTGCGCGTTTTTAATTGAATTTCACGAAATGCGTTCGTTGCCGTCAGACGACGAGCTGCAATTACGAACGCTGTTAATTAGGATGCGAGAGGAGAAAAGGGCTTAATTAGGGGTAGAAAAATGACGAGAGGGGGGCGGAAGGAAGGGGAAGAGAAGGAAACGTTATTTTAAGGCTAGTTGAGATGAAAAATGGCGCCCGATAGATGCCGCTGCTGAATGCCAGACTAATGCAGCCGTCTTGAATTTTAGCTTCCAATTAGGTTTTACTTACGATGAGCAATGATGAATTGTGGATATCAGTTAGCATCTTCATTCGTCAATTTCGGATTCGAAATCCCTAAAAGTGCCTTGGGTGAACCTTGAATCGGTGGAAAAGTTGAACATGGTGTTATATAGGGTTATATATGCAATAGCAAACCATGTATGAGCAATATATGACCATGTTTCTATTCTATTCGATGCCCTACAAGCAGCATATTAATGCCATGTGGTAGGGGGGTCAATTAGTTTAAACCAAATTTAAACATATAAATGAGATTACAAATTTTGAACAGTCAATAGAGCTGAAGGGTAATTGAGAGGTACTATTCCAGCATTCGCCTGAAAATATTGTGGAAACCACGAAAACCACAATCAGGATAGCCGACCAGGGATTTGAACCCTGGTCTCCCGAATGCAAGGCGGACATGCTGCCAATAAGCCACTGTTTAAGTCCTTATAATGGCTATGTATTGATATTGCCAAACATGGCAAATCTACACAAAGCCATTATGACTACAGACATGGTCACATTTAGAAAATGTTAAATGATTTATTTCTAAAGTGCCTTGGGTGAACCTTTCCTGGGGGAAAAGTTGGATATGGCCTTATATGGGGTCATATTTGCCATAACTAGCCATATATGACCAAGTATGAGTCCTTATATGGTCATACATGTATATTGATATCGCCAAACATGGCAAATTTATATCAAGCCATTATGACTGCAGAGATGGCCACATGCAGAAAACGTTTGACTTCTTAGATTAAACCATACTTGGCCATGCGTAAACAATTATTTGATTTCTACTAAAGACAATCTCATTACTGCTCACTTCATTTAAAAGAATGTAATACTCTTACTTAATATATTTTAGGTATGGACTTATATAGAGATGTGTATGACCATATCTGGAAATATGTTGAAATATATGGCCTTATGTGAGAATGTAAAATCATATGGATAGATGGATGTAAATGGATGTGTATGCACATATGAGCATTTTATGGACTTATATAGACAGTATATGGGCCTATAGGTAAATGAATGGACATATATTCTAGATAATCTCATCGGATTCTGGGTAATTTTATTAGTGTTTTGAATGATTCTAGGATGCATCAGCTCGAGTCGTACATCTTTTCTTCTTATTTTGCACTTGTCAAAAGGGGCTGTTTTTGTTTTTTTTTATAAAAAAAAATGGAAATATGAAAAGAGAGAAAATTGAAAACACTCTGCGCGAATGAACAACATGCGGCTTATGCAAATGGCGGCATTTTCAAACGAACCACTTTGACAGGTCCACGCACACTAGAAAATCAATAAATCCTGTAGCTATCTTTCTACATTTTTGTAGTTTTACATCTTATGCATCTACATTCTGTTTTTGGGGTAGCAATATTTCCAAGATCGCTGCTGCTACGAATAATGGAAATTCGTTTAAAATATCCGGACCTTAGAATTAATTTTAGAGTTTTACTTGTTATTGTATTATTATTTATGGAGTTTTCAGGACATAAGGATGTAATTACCTTTTTTGTTTTCTTTAACCGATCATTGTTTGGTAAAATTGGAAACATATAAAATGGGTGGGTAATCGTAGAGAATAGAAAATGAAAACTATCAATTTTGGTGAAAAATACCGATCGAGAAAATTGATGGCCATTGCTAAAAAGCGCTTAATGCCTTAAGCCATTAAGTGAAATGTTGTCGTTATGTAGGCGACTACAAATACTTGGATAAAATTGAAAGTGAAGCTCTTTATAACATAACATTGCAAACACCATTTCAGTTATAACTAAATGGTTAAATAAATCGTAATAGTATTCGGACGATTAAGTATTCATGCTTTTTTGGTTGAATGCTAAAGCAATTTGAAAAGCAATAAGTGTGCATGTATACCATTTGCAGCAGTCTGTTTGAAAGCAATGGAAATATTGGGAAAGTTATCAGGTTATTAAATAATTTTAGAATGTACATTAATAAAGTAAATTTTCACAGGAACTAAGCGACAGCTTTGAAGTTATTCTAGCAAAACTATCAATTACAAACTTGAAATCGATCGCAATCTGGATAATTTTTAGAAGAAAATTGGACATCATATTTTCTGTACATATAGCCTATGTGTTGATATAGTTCGAACATGCACAATCTAGGTTATCTTAATTCAAGACATTCACTTCAATTTACGCATTGTTCTAATTCGTGCCATTTAACACACAACAACTTGAGTTTAACATATTACTTAAATGGTTAATTAGATAAAGTTAAAAGTCTGCATGCAAACAAAGTGATACAATATAAACTGGAAGCCACCAATGCTCCAACATTCCCGGATGAGCTTCCGAGTCGTGCTAGTTTGCCGAACGTAGTTTTGAAAATTCGGTAACGGCGCTCCACCAAAGCTCCATTTCCGCAGTGGTCTATAACCCAGGCTTTCTTAGCAAACGGCGTTTTTCCGTCCCATTGACCCTGGTTGGTTTCGGCGTGCAGATTAAGGGGCGACTAGAAACGAACGAATTTTTTATTTCCAAGCGATAAATCAGCCCCCGTCCTTAATTCAGGCTCATTTTTACGGCAGATTCGAGTCCGTGGCGAATAAATAATGGCCGCCTTTTCGACAACGCAGTTTGCTCCGCGGGCTGAACGCAGCCAACCAAAAATAAGTTTCAAAGGCGTCTTTTTCCGCTCGCTCGACCGTCCGTTCGCCTCTGATAAGCCTTTTTATCGTCAAACATCATTGGTCAGCTGGGTCGCTTCCAAAGAATTTGCCCCCCAGGAGTAGGATATCGAACGCATTGTGCTATTTGCAAGGCGATTTAACGTACGTGTTGAAGAAATGGAATCTCGAGCCCCGGTGTGATTTTAGATTCTCTCGCCTGTCCCAATCGCTTAAAAATTAAAAATACAGATTGTGGACAAAATACGCTAGTTAGAGCAAATCTACTTGTAGAATGATGATCAGCACATCGAGCGCTTTAAAAATAGGCTATTTTCCAATCAAATATGAGGGGAATTAAAGAATTCCGAATTTTGGAAACAATGTGAGGGTAGGCCTACCCCCTTACCGTTTTTCAATTTTTTGACAATCTTTTTTTTCTCGTTTTTCCCCGAGTTTTTGATCGTGAGTGAAAATGAAAGTTGGGATGTTTGGGACAGTTTCACTTTTACAAAGTTTATTAAATTGAATCTTTTTGGGAAGTTAATAAAAAATTACTTTTGGAATTAAGTTGATGCGAATTTTACTGATGTAAATTTCTCATTAGTTTATCAAATTTTAAAGAATAATGAGCTGTATGAAAATTTTGCTTTTGAAAAGTTTATTAAATTTGAACTTTTGGGACGTTAATGAAAATTTCGGTTTGGGAAGTTTGTGAAAATGTTACTTACGAAACGGTTATTTTTTGGTAAGTTTACTTATCGAATTGTTAAGTTTCTCTTTTAGAAAGTTTGTAAATTTCACCTATGCTAAGCATAGTAAAACCTCCTCTAACGGACACCTCTAAAAAGCGGACATCTCTAAATAACGGACATTTTCCCAAGTCCCAGTCCATTAACATAGGCTACTTAATGTAATCCCCTCTAAATAACGGA
>JAQIXS010000465.1:0-46375 GCA_034700785.1 Rossiulus vilnensis | reverse complement strand
CGATAACTCGAAATTCGGATAAGTCGAATATTTTTGGGGGTCCCCTGCGACTTCGAGTTATCGAGGTTCCACTGTATCCACATATCTTTGAACTATTCCTATGTATTCACATATATTTTAACTATTCTTATAAATCTACATATCTTTTAACTATTCTTATATATTTACATATGTTTGAACCATTCCTATATATTCCTATGTTTTATAAAAGTTCCTATATTTTTCTATGTTTTGGCAATTTACGTGAGGTACGTTTTGGCAAACCAGCAATACATTCGTGCTCGTAATGTTTGCCATCTTATATATTTTCGCCCACAATACACAATTCATAAGTTATTCATTTGCTCTGCTTAATGACTCACGTCAGTTTCTTTTACGAAATAACTAAGATTGAAAAACGTCACATGGGGTTTTCCACTCAAGTTTTCCGTTTTAAATTCCTTGCTGCCTTGAAAGGATTCACTGACTGATGCTCTCATATTGTGGATGCTGAAGGGGAAGAGTCAGAGAATTTCGCTTCGGGTGAAATTTATAAATTATTAACTAAATGCAGTTGTATGTATCGTGGTTCCATACAAGTTTAAAATGATTGTGCGTGCATTGTAAAGGTGGCGTTTCTGAAATAGGGTTCCCACTGACTTGGAAAACGTGGAATTATCAGGGAAGCAGGAACAAACTTGAAAAACTCGGGCAAATTCCAAATTTTCATGCAAAAAGTAGTGTAATTTCATCAGAATTGTCATAATCTCAAATAATTGTTGATGATACTGGTCGAAAGATTTCTAATCACACTTATACAATAATAAGGATTTCATTCTTTTCCGTAGCACATTTTCAACTTTTAAAAACAATAAATAAAAATATCAGTAATTGGCAAATTTTGTTTCCATATTATTCTATAAGCATCTTTGATAAAGTCAGGAAGATTGGAAAGTAATTTTGACGTGAATTCTGGAAAAGCACAAGGTACGCCTGGTGAAAAACTTGTTTTCATTGATAGCCAGTTTCTTTGAACCATAAACCACTATACATAGTGGTTTATGGCCAATTGTGTTTAACACCGTTTACATTCGTGAATCCCAACCAGCGTCAGCTTTCGATCATGAATTGAATCTGATGTGAACAGGGTATAAGCAGGGCTAGCCAACATGTTGATGCTGATGAACCAATCTTTCCTCTCCTTCCCTTCTCGGCAACAGTTTCTCACATGAATATTCCAGATGTATTCATTTATATCCCTACCTATGCGGACCCCTTTCAGCTTCCCCTGCCCTAAGGACTAGGCCTGGTTACAGTATTGCAAGCTGCTCCAATTCCAGTTTCGGGTTCATGCGGATCCAAGCTGCTGTGTTGGTTTTATTTTTTGCATGCCGTATTGTCTATACCCATGGATTGGTCTGCCAAAGAATAGCCTTAAGTTTTACGAAATTCAGTTTCGCAAGATATTGGTGACCACCCAGACGATGTGCGTGGTAAACGCCAAATAAATAGGCATTGTTTGGATTTCACCAGTTCTACCGCATGACGTTTATTTGCTGACTGAGGGTCTAGCCTAATATGTCATTGAAGCAAACATGTGCAAGTAAACATTTTGCATGTTGGACACTTTTTTGCTCTGCCCCAGAAGAGAAACTTTATAACGACAGACCAGAGAGGCTTCAATGTTCATCGAGCTTGAAGGATCTTTTCTGTCTGTGTGCAATCATGTACGATTGCAGTTTCTGCTTACTTGTAAGACCCGTATAATGGAACCGACATGTTACTTGAATCATATTACAAAAACAGGGACAACTTTAAAATTTCATATGAATTTCATGTGTCAAGTTATGATTGATATGAAACATAGCAGATTAAGAAAAAAGTTTAAATAATTTAAATTCGTAAAGCACAAGCCAGCATTACATGATAATCCACAGCTGATATACATGTATCATTTGGCAGTAACTTTAATTTTCCATGGATGAAACCAACATTCATCATATAACGATTTACACCTTCTGTACCAATCAAGCACGCAGAGTAACAGATACGGCAAATATACAAAAGTGCATGTGTCATAGCGCTTTTATATTTAACGTAACCAAAGGCACAGACCCGACCAGCAACATATCCTAACCAAGTTACCAAGTTTGTATGAATCAAAGGCAGCGATTTCACAAAACCTGAACATACCAACTCAAATCTTCGTTCCATTTTTCGGAAATAATGTAAATAGGCCCTACTGCGAACGGAGTGCTACAGTTCTCAAATTCATGAATGCGGTTAGCTTTTTGTTTTGATGACATCAGTGTCTGGTCTGTCACAAGTGTAGCGTCTGTGGCGCTGTGTCTGTTACGTTCACTGTCTTGTAGATGCAAATCGATCTGAACACATGTTGAAACCTGCCTTGAGACACACTTGGGATCAACCGTTCTGTATATGCCAACTGAAATTTCGTTCCATTTCGTAAATAACGTAAATATTGCGAACAGAATGCTACAGCTCTCAAATTAAGAATGAGGTTAGGGTTTTGTTCTACTGACGTCAGTGTCTGGTACGTTTGCTGCCTATAGAACTGAAAGCTATCACAACTTTATGGTCTCTGGTTGTGTCTGCTGCGTTCACTGTTATAGATGCAAATCGATCTTAACGTGTTGGAACCAGCCTTAAGGGGCACTCGGGATTAACCGTTCTGTAGATGCCAACCGAAATTTCCATTTCAGAGACCGTGACGAAGCGTCAGTAACGTTCATTACGGAGTCCCTTCACGGCCGCTCTTCGTACTCAGTTTAGCGAAAAGAAGCCTTGCATTAAGCGTCGCACCATGTAATTTTTGCCGCTATTTATCGAGCTTAGCCACGTGGTTTTTCGTGTTCCGGAGGCGCTTTTATGGAGCGTTTGAGGCGCGGGTAGTCGTGAACCGATCCGTCGAGGCCCGTTGAAGATGAATGGAAATGACGGCTCTCGTTGAGCAGAATGGGTCTCTTCGGAGCCCTTCCAGTTTTTCGGCTTTGGTTTATAGGCTTGGCGGATAAAGCCGCGATGGGAGCGTCGGCTAGACTCGATCAAATTGAATCTTCCAGCAGCATTTTAATTGAACGGGAGTCGGGGCCTGCGTTTGCACCAGCCTTCGTAATAGGCTGCAGGCACGCCAGGGACCCCGTGTGCAGTTCGTTACGGCGCTTCCGGGCCCGATCGCTATTAGCGCCGACGCCGTAATGGCATCGCGAACATGATCTGGGAGCGCTGCTTGCGATCGAAACGATCTGGCCAGAGGTGCTGCCACGATTCTGATAAGAGATCGTCCGAGCGATTTCGGACTGGAATCGCAGGGCTATTATCTCGCATGCCGGACCTGTTCTACGATTTGACACCCAGAGGCGGGTCTGGAAAGTCTCAAGAAGGGCCTTCAAGAGACTATTACAAGGAGACATACAAATAAAAACTGGTGCTTTTTTATCGCAGATAACTGTACGAAAATTGGTTCTTTAGAGATTAGACGTGTAAAAATTGATTTAAAGAGTTAATGTAAAATAATGAACGTATCATCCCATCAGAAGCTGCACTCAATATACATGTAAAACGCTGTGATAGTTAGTCCCCGGGGGAATAGTATGAGGATTGTGTGGGCTTACCTCTGAGGGATTGTCGATATTTCTTTTTTACATGTCGGGTGGGTAGGATATTGAAAATGCTACCCAAGCACATTGTTTGAACATGAAGTTTTCTGGTTTTTATGTTGTAAACTTTAAGACCAAGTTGATTTTCATTAATTCTCACAATTTTTATTTGTGTGTTAACAGGCTCCATGTAATTGGCTTCAGCCATTTGGTTACTTTTTTTGCTTAGAATAAACTACTTCATTATTATGCGCTAATATTACATTATTACTAATATTGTTTTTCAAGAAGTATCGCTTAGAGCGTCCCTTTCAAAAATTTCGTTTTTAGATTAACTCTGTGAATAATAAATAGCTAATGAGGGTTGAAGACTGCATGATTTGTTGATGCGTACAGAGAGCTCATGTGGTTTTACACGTTTAAAATTAAAATTAAGAGGAATAAATATGAAAAATGGTCAATCTTTGATAAACGTTTGTATAATTTGAACTGAGCTGTACTTCAGCTCTCAGACGTTTAACACGTCATTGCACTGCATCCCTAAATAGGACCGTACGTGAAATTATATAATGAAGGAATGAAAAATCAATGACTTTTTGATTTTTTTTTATATCAGCAAGCGACGAGTTAATGAATAATTTCATTAGTAATACATTAGCAGTTAAGTACCAGTAATTTCTTGTCTCACCGCGTAGGATGTGTATATTCCCGCTGCTTACATTTTTCTGAACCTTTTCATTAATTTAATAAACGTATTATCGAGGCTTAAGCAAGAACCATAGCCACTTAACTAAATATATTTCTGCATGCACATAATGTTTTTTCCCAATCAGTAATGAATGGCTATACTTCAGGAAATCTTTTGTGATAAAAATCTTGAAATATGGAAGAACATGATCTTTTGCAATGACTTCATTTTAAACCACTTCGTAAGACAATCATTGGTCATAGACTGCAAACTTCCTCTTTCGTTGTTATCAACAAATTAGGCGTGGATATCTTCGCCGAAATTCACCTCACAAAATCTCGGGGCTAAATTGCTTTGCGCCATTAACCCCGATGCAGAGTGTTTGCAGATAATGAAATTGAATTTCAGGATCCTTATAACGTCGAGGATCTCCTTCTAAATCCATCGCACAATTGGAGCGTGCGGCTTGGATGGTTGCCATGGCGTTACCGCCATGACGTTTTTTTCGATGCATTTATTTGCGATTACCAGGTCGCTAGGGGTTCGGTGTAAATAATTGGTGCTCCACGTACGAGCGACTTTTTAAAATTCTATATCTGTTCAATCATAACTCGGGGTTTTGATTTGTGCGCAATGCGATGGCTGGAAACCACCGGGGACGAAGTGAGAAAAACAAGCAGGCGAAATGTCAAGAAGTAATTCCTCGTGAATTTTGGGGAGCAGTTTCACGTAACGCTGCCCATAAGTCGTCAGATTTATAATCTGCGCAGGCTTATAGATCCTGAGATTTATAAGTCTGGCACGAAAATCCCCCGCTTAATGTCCTGTGCCACGGAAAACGTATACACGTACGTAGGTTTTTTTTATGAAGCTTATTCTGCTTAGACGTCGTCAGCCATGCATGCGCCTATTTTTTCGATGACGTGACCTCAGAAGAACGCCCATAAAAACTCTTGTTATAAGTGCTTTTTATCGTCCTTGCATCGGAGCGCCACCTTTGTGTCTGGGGGTACCAACGGCCCTGTGTCGCTTTGAATTAAGATTAAAAGCATCGAAGCTGAACTGATTTGGCCAAATGCACCCATCAATTAAAGGGTAGGCAGCATTGCTCATTTTTTACGATTTCTCTTCTGCTTCTTCATCATCATCACAAGTCTGCCATATCTGGAATCCCTGGTACTGTCTACTTGTATTATACAGGCATACCCTGCATTTGGGACACGAGCGAAAATGCTATTCTTATTTTCGAAATTTCTTTTTACCAGCCTAACTAGGCCTTGGTTATAATCACTTTCCATGACTTTACAATGTTTTAAGAAAGAATTTCCTGACTTAAGCAAAAATGTTTATTTAATAAGATACATGTATAAACAACATTTACCATCATTGACGTTTTAATTTCTTGTTTCAAAAGCTTACATTGTGCTATAGAAAAAAAGGGGAATTCTCTATTATTACATAAGTGTAAGTGGATACACCCTCTTTTGAGCAGTATCATGACTTTTTAATAATTGGAAATTAAGGCAACTGAAGGTTGGCATTTAATCTGATTTATAAATATAACAGAATGTACGTGGCGATGCAATTTGTAAAGTTAATAACATTGTATAAATATAAATGTCAGATTAAAACATCCTTGTTACAAAAATAAATTTGTTTGAAATCAACAACGTACAATTGTTTCATGACTACGCAATTGTGTATGTATATACTGTATCTTCAAAAAGGCGTTTTTTAAAATGCATATACATGACAATGTATGAAATAAATATAAATGCATTAATTCAGAGATTTCCATGTATTGAAATTGAAAACCCTGACGCAGTGTTCGTTGTTGGAAATCGTGATGTGACGGATAGAAAATTTGTACTTGGAATACATTGATATATGACGCTAATTACGCAGTGCATTATAAGACACTTAAAAACGAATAAGGCAGCAGGCCTTGACGACATAAAACCCAAATTATAACTGAAACATTGCACCGCACGACTCTCATCTACTATGCTGTAAGAATGTTTTTAAGAAGCCCTAAACCTCTGCATGCTTGCAGGTGGCAGCACCATAGGCGTCTTCATAGGGCGCTAAAACTGCGAAATTCTTGAAAAAGTAGGGCCCATAAAGACTCGCGAGAATGCATAATGCACATACACATCAATTTTTAAGAACTGCACTTTTCCTAATCTCGCTAATGTCCGAATTCATCGCCAGCCCCTTCAGTTAATTAAACGCAGAACATGATGCCAGTCATAAAATCGTAGTACTTTAGTGCTTTTTCTTCTTTAACCGTCGTTCGCGTTGCGTTCACCATTTATTACCGGTGTATGTGATATTAAGTTGACGAGACAAGAGCACGTCGCGTGTTGTCACCAAACTCATCATTGGCCGAGGAACATATTGAAGGAAAATATGGTCCGTGAGTGACCGCTTCCGTCACGTTTACTACGAGTTAATTGGTGCGCTGGTTGCCATTGACGGAAACGTGCTTTGCATCTACCAAAACGTACGCTTAATAAGCTTCTCCCAAGGTTGTGAGGACCTGGTTCGTCGCTTATTTTTGCTGGGTTTCCATGGAAAAACTAAGCTGAAATCAGTCACAGCTCAGTAGCCCACACATTCGTATGCACGGGGCGTTTTTCACGTGAGCAAGACGTCAACATCGAACTCCAAAGGGGGGAATAAGCAGGAATTTGTTAACGGATCTCGAAATCGATAACGTCTTAGCGGCGTCAAGCGCCATGCAAGTGCATTTATTTGCTGATTTTAAGACTATTTACACTTCTTAAGCGCCGATTCGAAATACAAAGGTCCGATTCGCAGTGAAAGGGTCTTACGCCGGGAACACTGCCAACATAAAAGCAAACACATTAAGCTGGCCACAAAGGAGCTTAAGCTTAATATCGACTGCGTATTCATAAGAGCGCTGCAGAATGGGCTTCCGCTGCCCGAAAGATTGATGGGAGGAGACCTGTTCCACGCGAGGTTTCTGCATTTCTCCGAATCTGAGCGTCATTTATTTTCTGGTAAAATGCAACTCATGTGCAAAAAATCTCTCAATTTATTTCTAGGGTTTCAACCTGCTTAGAGCGCAAATGTACGTCTGGGCCCCCGGTTTATGACGCTACGTATATCGCCTTCGTGTTTTTTCCTCGTTTTTCATTTCTCATTTTCTCGCCATCTCCTCCGAGATTCTGATCGCAGTCTGGACATTTGATCATGGTATCAGCATGTTGGATGACATAATACGCGCTTGTTTACCAGCGCTGCCATTGGTGGATTTTTTCGACATCGTGCGTCGCTGGCAAGGACTCTTGCAGCGTTATTCAAAGTGGACGTGAGGAGCTGTACACAAATGACGTCCGAGACTGGAAAGGGTTGGGGGTTCCCACAAAAGGACGATCATGGACAGGGGTCGGCAAATTCGTTGTCTTGAGAGTTTATCGGTTTCCAACTATAATGGAATCTGACAATAGCAATCACTTATTTCACGAAATTCTAAGCAAGTATGACGTCTGTGGCCAGTTTGACGTGGCCGGATGACGTCTGCGGTAATTTTTGTTACTGGACGTCATCCTGTTTCATAAAGACTGCACTCTGTGGTCGCTATTGTCAAATTTAATTATTTTAAAAAAACCGCCACAATTGGACGATCCTTCAATAACAACGAACACAATATACTGTTCATATAACTCCATAAAATGTATGTCCATATATGTTTCTACATTCTCACATATCATCATATATGCCAGCATATTTGCAGACAAAGTCATGACGATGCCGATACCTGGAAAATACAATACAGTAACTTAAAAATCGAATATTCTTTCATATAATGAAACATTTTCGATGTGGCCACGTATAAAGTGATATGCCTTTATGTAGTTAGGATTTATGGTGATGTCAAAATAATGTCAGATATGGATTTATGCATGTATGCATGATTAGTAATGGCATATACAATTTATAACCCTATACAGTTTTCCATCCGGGGCTATTAATTATAATGTAAAATTCGTATGCCCTAAAACGTACCATTTATTATAATATTGAGTCATGTGTAATTTCCACATTAATTTTGATAGACATTTGATGCAATTTAACGTTTAAATAGGACGGCACCTGTTAGGGGCATTATAGCATCATGCTGCCTTTAGAAAAATTTTCTATTCAAAATGACAACGTTAGGTATAAAAAGTTCGAAAAAGTAAGTTACGTTATTTGGAAATACTTCAAAGATCGTCTTGTTCATAGACATCCTTTGTGTACAGCCCCTATCAGAATACATGTAGTTTTAATCGAATTGTGCAAACATGCTTAGGTCGATATCTATTGCTGGTGAAGCCAATTTCTTGCATAGAATATGACTTCATGTATTAGTTTAATAATACATTGTGCGCTTGGAGAATCACCGTGACTGTGTGTATAAGCAATGAATCATAAATATATGGAGCCTGAAATGCCTTTTTATAATAAATTACAACGAATTTAATGCAAGCTCTTGGCAATAAATGTTCTGTGTAATTGCTGCATCATAGAGATGAAAGCATTTCTTAGAAAACTACAAATTCATCGCTTTTGCGGATCCAGGGGGTGGCACCGGGGCAAATCCTTCCTCCTACATATCGTTTCTCGGAAAACAGTACGTATGTACACCAATCATTCAAATATCCCTTAGCTACACAAATATTTCCTTTGTTAACATAGCTGACTTTCAAGAAGCACTATTTAGATATGAGAACTATTGAATTATGTAACATAGAAGTTTAATTATTTATACATTTCCCCATTTTATTTCTTCGGCGCTCCCCCCTCACCTTCTAGCCTTTCTTTTTTGTCTTTTTTATCTGGATCCGTCACTGAATCACTGCATTTGATCTTCGAAAATATAAATTGTTAAAAAATAAATAGGGTCAAAATACATTGTTATGGTCTTATTTTAAATATCTTGTTTTAACTTTAAAATGAGTTTAACGTCAAAATCTAACTCTTCAGCATGTGTTAAGCATCATTAATAGTTGTCCTTACATTACGTCAAAGTGACATCATTCGTTATTTAAGACCCTTTTCACTCACCCTCTCATGTTGACGTTAAATAGCAGTTAAAATAGTAAGTTATGCCGGTGTTTGACTGCTATATATCACTTGGAGGAATGAAAAATAGACAGGTTAATCAAGTTGTTTTGCATCTAAAAGAAAAACAAGTGCTTGTCGTAGAAAGGATGTGTGTATAAAGCGCGATATGTGGACTATGAAATGTCCTTTAAAGGCTTGTTTACGCCACTATAAACTGGTCGTAGATGGGTTTCTCATGTCCCAGAATGCTCTAAATCAGAAAGTTGACGTCAACTTTCTGGCAAACACCCACTCAAATCGTCAACATGAATCAGCTTTTCCGCTTTCTGCAATCCCACTTTTTGGTAACAATTTGGTAAGTTAATGATTTTGTGTTACGAATTCGTAGAAGAGATTTTTACTAAGCACCGTGAAATTCGCTCTGTTAGATTTGTAAAAACAAATAACAGTTCAAGCAGAAGTAAAGATTTGAAAAATAGAAGCATAAAGCACTTGAACATATTTTGAAAGCTATCTTAGTTTTTTTTAAAACTCATTTTAATATCTAACCTGAAAGTGATATTATTCATGTCAAAACTATACGTTTGAATTTTCCATTTTTTTCTTCAAATTTGTGCGGTATTTCATATCAGTTTTTGAACGTTAACAAGGTAAAGATAACATTTTTCCTAAAAAAATTTTTTATTTAACTGACAAATTTCTGACAAAATATGATGGCCTGTGAAGCACGCTCAAATTAACATAATGTATATTTTGCTGGGTAAAGGCAATATTTTAAAAGAAATGTTTTTATCTGTACATGTGGCGTTAATAATTCAACATGCGCAAGTTGATTAATGCCCAATTAATGAGGCCTTATTATGCTGCTAGGTTTTGCTAGTTAGATCAGAAATTGGCCACAAATGGAACTATATGGCCATATGTAATTTTATATGCATATAAGCCCACATACTGTTTATACAAGTTCTTAAAATCCATGCACATAAACTGTACATTGTATGTCCAAACATAACCATGCACGGCATTTGTCCATATCTGGAAAATACACTACAGCTACTTATATCAAAGTTTCCATTTTATTTATATCGGCTTGTATAACATTTGCTTGGTAAAAATTAACAATTATGATATTATCTGCATTTGAAAATGAAATATTTTCCACATATGGCCGCCATACGCTCATATCTGGCTAGACAAGTGGCTAAATTAAAGGTTGCCATATATGAGCCATACTGTACATGGTCAGTTATGGCATATAATGTATAATGCCATACATGGCCATATTTAAAGGGTGCCGTAATTGTTTGATTTCGTTCAAACAAGTACACACGTTATACACCATTGGCGTTTAACTTGGTGAAACAATAACGTCGTATGTGCCACACGTATTGCACTCCCGATAAACGTTCAAATCACCCTCCTTTCTTGTAACAATTAGGCCTTATGGTTTGGCACTCTTCATTGAACTTTTACAATGTATCCAATGACTTCTACATTGTATTAAGCTGAGAAAAACACGTATTTTGGGGGTCGGGTGGTGACGAGGGGAATTCCAGCGTGTGATCCCGGAGCCAAATTTCCAGCCAGGTACTTCCGCACTCGTGATCCCAGTTCCAGCCCCGGGCTCGCGCGCATGCGCCTCTCGACCGGGCCGTTAAGCGTAATGCCTAGCATTCGCCTTCGCCTCCCGAAGCAAAGATCAATTGAACAAATAGAGAGTGACGTAATAAGCTCGGGCTACGCCGAGTGCCATTACTGAAATTGAGGCCCCTTCGCCGAGGACCCGCGTTCGCGCGCGGTGTTGACACAGCACTCCATTTGCGGAGTGATCCGCGTTCCAACTCGTTAATTTTTCGGTTTTCCAACGTTCCTGTTCTCCTCCGCAGACATGTGCTCTCAAGAAGAAAAAAAAAAACACCAAGCCGGATAATTGGCGTACGGAGCCTGGCCATTATCGGTTGGTTTGATACGCCGTAAAACTTAGCTCATTGGCTCGGCGCGGATGGTTATGTGGCGGAATGTGCTTTACGAGCCCCCGACTAGATATGGAACCGCGATGCAATTAACTGGCCAAGTTGCTCTTGAGGTGGAAGCGCGGAGGCCAATTTCAGCCAAACCAATTAATAAGCTTAATTGTCAGGAACGACAACGTCTGTCCGCCAACCTCGTTTGCCAAAGTACGCCAGATGAGGTTCGGTATGGTTTCATACACCTTGGGCATCGTTGAAATGCCAGGGTTTAAAACTGAACAATAAGCGATTGGGCAAAAGCATTGTCAATTGGACGAAATGGGCGCTGTTTGACGTATTTGAAGGGGTGCCATACCGTAAGGTCGTAAGTGACCCCCCTCCCCTCCTCATCTCAAATAAGTTGTTCAGCTTAATACATTTTAGGGACCATTCCTCAGCTAGTAAAGTTACGAGGAAGCAATTTAGACACCCCCTAGGCCTTGTGGAGTGAAAATTCCAAACCGTTCTGAAAATCAAAACGTTTTGACTGCCATTATTAATAATCGTCTTTATGCACACCAGGCACTTGGTGGTAAGAATTATATTTTTAAAAAAATGCTTTTTTCGTACGAGAAAAGCCACGAAAGGAGAACTGTAATAGTGACGTCATATCCGCCAAAAATGTCTACATTCGTACGAGAACACAGCTTTGTCACGAGAAAAACGGAAGTTCTCGTACCTTGTTTACGATAACTACTTTTCCTTAATGATGCGCACTGTACATCAAACGAAATCGTTGTTGTTATCGCACACTCACGAAACGAAAAACAAGTAGTGACGTCGTTTTGCTAGTTCTCGTTTCGTATTTTTATTCGTACTAGCATACTTGATATTGGCAGTAAAGTAAACGTCAACTCCGAAGGATATTGCTTACTTTTTCAATTTTTTTTCGTAAACATATGAGACATTTTGAAATTGTAAAACTAACAGAGACCGTAGTGGACGACCAAATCTACACGGTTAGAAAATAAATTTAGCAAATACATACAATAACTATTTGAAGCAAAAAATATGTGTAATTTTCTTGCCTGGTGGATCGGCCGTAACTATCATTTATTGCAGATGGAAGCCCTTCTATTTAATTAAAACTTTAATAAATAAAATACGGGCAGAAATGCGGAAGTTGTGGTGCAGGTTTTCAACATCATTCCTCTCATTCCTGTAAAATGTAATTTTCTATTTATAGGATGTCATTTTCTTTATTTCCGTTTGTAAGATTTATCAACAAAAGTATAAAAAGCGGGTAAAATTGCATCCTTTGTAATCTAACCTTTATGAAAAAAGGTCGCGCACTAAACCAATTTACTGTGGAAATGTTAGCTAAATTTAATTGTTTGTGATCCAGGTTCCTTGATTAATATTGTTTCTAAAGAACATTTGTAAAGAATTTTTTATGGCAACGAAATTTTGTAACGAGGGAAGCTCTGCTACATATTGACAAGGGCCATGAAGATTGTTGAAAGGTACTGCTAAAATGTCGACAATAAGATAAGGTGTGTAAGTACGTGCAATTTGTTTCTCTAGAATATTTATATTGGAAAGCAAAAAAACAAATTACCATGGTCTTAGAAGACACCTAATTATCGCATTGCTTAGGAGCTGTTCAGGAAGCTGCATGGATATGAATACCAAATGAGAAAACAGATTACCACCTGGAGTTTTCTCAAATCAAAATCACCAGGCAACTTTATTTACTTTTTTAATTTACATTATTACGTATTGTATCATTGCAGTGCTGTACATTAGGCTATAAAAGAAATACTATTCTGACAGTTTTATGCATGCATTATTAATTTAATTTGCTCACTGGTTGTATCTTGCATGCGCGTAGTTATTTATCGTTGCAGATCGATGTAGAAATTATATATTTTTTGTCTGCAATGGTTTTATGATAAAGCAAATTTCATTATTCCAGGAAACCACATAGTATGAAAGTCAAAGGACACATCTTTCCAAGACTTGGCACCCTAACACACATAAATATGTGCTCATACTGTATACCAATATATATAGTGTATATATATATATATATCTGTATATGCTCTGACCTGGCGCAACCTCCACCACATATGCATGTATATAAAGAAAATATATGACGTCATACATGTACATGCAATAGCAGTTACCCTCCTCATATACATAGGCCTACATGTAAGTGTATATATACATATAAGGCATACGGTATAATATATATATATATATATATATACAGTATATGCCCCGAACTGGCACCCTCCCTATATACACTGTATATATTCGTACAAGGTCACTTTCATTACATCATTTTCGTTAAACAAATTTTCCGTCGTGACACCCCCTTTATACCGAAGAAATATTTCAGTTATGTAGACATCCTGTATACTCTACACAACGAGTGCATTTCTTGTCTTGGCAAAGAAAACTCGAGCTAATAATTAAATTTCGTGGTGCTTTGTCGAGCGCCACCTGGCGGACGTCTTCAGGGTATTGAACATTTTCGGCTGTTAATTACATTTGGGACTCAAGGGTGTTGCAATTAATGTGGTTTGCGAGAAAAATAACTGCCAGGAAGATAAAGAGAGTCGTTCAGGAAGATGAAAGCTGCTCGATAAAACTTACAATGGGGCAAAGTCATATTGAATAATGTAACTAAAACTGAACAGTCTAACGATAATATTTGCTTTGAGAAGAAACTTGGAACCTGAGATCCCGAGTACAATACTCAATTCCCTGCATAAATATGAAGAGAGGCTGCATGCACTTAGTCGGTTAACCGGTTAATTACACGCATGGAGTGGCCCAGGACTAATTCCGGTGAGCTTTGGGCCTCGGGGTTATTGAAAAGATAAAAAATTAATTTGCTTAAAGACCCATTTTTAGTTGATTCCCTTTCCTCCACTGTAGGATGCGCACCATGAAATTGGTTGTCCAAAATGTCTGAGTTATTTTTTATAATCTAAAAATGACCCATTTATTTATAAAATAATAAAATAAACGTAAAAATATGTTTTTCAAGAATATTTTTGTCTTTTTAAAATAAACGAGATGTTTTAAATTACAAAATTTAACTCAAACTCTCGCGGAAAACTTATTCTTTACGTGAAAAGCTAAATTTAGCAAATACATGTATAATACAGTGGAAGCTCGATTATCCGATCTCAGATCGATATCCAAGCTCGAATAATCGCATTTTTCGGAGAATTGAAATTAAGTGCAATTGTAATTTGTGCAGCAAGTTTAAATACACGTACACCGTAAATACGAGATATGTAAAAATGGGAAACAGTTTCTTAACAACTAGTTTTTAATCAGATTTTATGACCTCCAAGCAGCAAAATACACCTTAACACTCTTTCCCTTCTTGTTATGATGCTTTTTCAATGTTTATCCGAGGTTGCTTCGCCTCGGTTAAGCCAAATACCGGATAACCGTTCCTCTCATAACCATGGTTACAATGTAAGTATTTGGAGTAAAAATGGAATTTCTCTTGCATGGTTGAAATTTATTTGGATTGGAATTTTACCGTTATACTGTAATTTAGTTTTGGGTCATTATTTAACTTATCGGTCCGATAGTTTGGCTCGTGTAACCTTGTTAATTATTTGTTGAACAAGTGGCGTAGTTTTATCTCTTAAACCGTCTCTCATTTAAATTTCAAGTTGGCGCCATGAAACGATCCCGGCGGGGCCAATTGAGACAGTTAGGTTTAATTGGCTCCTTTGCAACAGGTTTAATGAATGCCCGCCCTTAAGACTGCCTTAAGAGAGGCCGTTAAGAAACTGACGGCGCCTAATGGGACTCCTAACGATCGTTTGTAACGCTCTTTATCATTGTTAACACTTTACAGTCCGTTGTACCAAAGTGAGGCTCGTGTACAGTAAGCTTAAATTTCGTGGTAAAAATGGCTTCTTTGTGGCAATCTGCGTATCTATGCCTCCATTATCTCTCGTTTATGATTTTTGATCGCCCAATAAACTGAGGTTGGTACAACTGGTTCTTTTAGGCAACTTTATGTCACCAATAACACTGCGATGATGAAAAGTTGGCAAACCCGCAATGCAAATGTGCATGGAATGTTTGCCATTTGTTTTATTTTTAGGGGCACGTTGGGTTACGCCCTGTTTTAGGACAAACGTTGCACCGTAAAGAATTCATATGAGCACTAAAGCATGTACAAATTGTGAATTGCATTTGTTAATTTTTGATAATATACATTTGTTTTCCCAATTACCCACAATAAACAGGTCATAAAAGGCTATTTTCCGTGCGTAGGACCCAGATCAGATTCAAACACGAAATTACCTGAACATACACTGAGTGCGGTGCAACTTGACAGTGAAGACCATTAGTGTTCGAAATAGCACTTACACATGACGTCTTATATGTCATTTTTGTGAATGGACGTCATCCTTTTCCAGAAAGAGATGTCACTCATATGTCATACTTCTCCAGTTTAATGGCTTATTTGATATAAAAAAGGAAAACGATGCCATTTAGAAAAAAAGAAACTTTTTAAAATAACCTAATAATCTCTTAATTATAATTATCTGAATTTTATTTAAAATGTTGACGTCATGTTATGTGTAAATCAGACGTTTATTCAAATTAAATTGCTACGTAATATGAAATGAGCGGAACATTTTAAGTACATTATGACATCAGTTTTTGGTCTCTTTTCTTAGCCAAAATGGCATTCTTTTTGTACAAATAAAATGACTGACGTCATCTGCGCACTTCCATAAAGGGACGTCACTCATTGGTCATTTTTATTCAATTGAATGAATTGTTTAAAACATGACAGAAGAAGGATATGTCATGAAATAACGTCATGTAATAAATAACGATTTATTAATGATAGGGTCGAAAGTCGAATGCCCTCAAGCGTTACAGTAACTTTTGAGGTCGTATTATGTGAAACTGACGTTTCTTATGTTAAAATTGGTTGTAATTTAATATTGTACTGTGATGTCACACGTCATGGACTTTATGGTATCAATTTATGAACTGTTTACCTGTGCAAAGTGACGTGATCGTTGTCCAACAGATTACGACGTCATTTGTACTGTATTAGAGATGGTAAAAGGATCAAAAACCGATTTTTAGGACGTCCTTTATGAACGGCCCCTTAGACGTTAAAGTGCAATACTGCTTTTATTGTGGCAACAAATTTTTATGAAGGTAATCTAAAGGACTTTAGCATCAGTATGCAAATAGTAGCGTGTAAATTGCGTATTGCTAAACAGCGTGCAGACGTAAGAGTGCATTTGCACATTTTATTTTATGGATGTCAAATGTGCGAATTAATGTTCTCCTCTGAAACCATCAGAGAGCATCCCAATTACCAGGGTACAAGTTCTGCACCTCAGCGCCCATATTGCGCTGCCATCTTGAATATTCGTTTTCCAAACCAACCGAGCGGTTTGTTTCTCTAGTTAACAATTAAGGACGGAAACGCGTCACGGGTTTTAATTTTCAGTCCCTTTGAAGTTTCCGAAGCAACGCAGGGGCACTTCAAACAAAATCTGATAACATGACGTCAGGAGTTAATTCCTTATCTAATGAAACGTCTCCCCTTGTTTATCTTTGAAAGTTAAATGCAGATTAAGCTTATAACGCCTGAATCCACTTAGCAATTTCCGGTTTTCGCATTGCGAGGTATCAGTTATTTTAACGAAAGGCAGTTAATGATTTAAGCCCCTGACGAAAGAAAAAATGCCCTTTAATCACTGCTGCCGAAACATAAGGATTTGCATGTCTTTCGCAATCAATGATTACTCCATTTTTAACAGAACTCGTCTCTTGCTTATCACTCTAAACATGCCCTTTGTTATGGGTCATCCATAAAAAAATTAACTTTTTGATTATTACTTTCCCCCTCATCTATTATCCACAAGACAATATTACCTGGGCATAATCGACCAAAAAATGATGTCATTTATTGCTTGCTTGTTAAATTGAATTATCTGTTTTGAAAAACGTCTTCAGAGGATGTCCTTTCTCAGTCTTTTTATCTGATATAATGACGTCATTTTTTGATTTCAACCCCCCCAAAATAACGTCCCATGCCCACCTAACATGACGTCAACATCAGGTATAAAAGAATATTATTATAGCTCATTTTACTTTTGTTCTTATATCCAAAATATATTAAAACATCATCAAAATGAATTGACGTCCTTTGGGGGCGTTTGTAAAAAGATAATTAAATTGCAAAAACGGTCAATAAATGACGTCTTTGCAACTCGGGTCGTCGGAATGACATCCTTTCAACAAAATTGATCTGAAAACTTTATATTGGCTTTACCAGTAACTTAATAATTTGGTCGGCTTACCACCAGGGGTGAGTGGATGATATTGACAGGTTTTATTTTCTCTGGAACTGTTAAACTTGCCCACAACTTAGTTCATTATTGTCTACATTGTGTGAACCATCAGTATCCCTCTAACCTCGGACGTAATTTATGGAAGGCCCCTAGTAAATGCGATGTGTTCTTTGCGAGCTTCCACATGTGTGCAACTTCAAAAATCTCAAAAACTTTAATTGTTTTCTCAAAATTCTTCTAAAGAGCTACACTGTATAAACTTAATATACATGTACAATGAAGAAAGTAAATTATATACACTATATAGAATCCATGGTAAACCATACTTAAAGGGTACTCGCAATACTGCAATTCATAATCATTCGTTAAAATTCATAAAGTTTATAAATTCGTTATAAAGCAATTCTTAACGATATATCTTAATTGAAAATAAACGACAAGGCGGATTTAACGTTTTGAACTCTTTAATTAATAAATGAAAATCTGATTAATTGTTAAATTGTTTCCATTGTATTCTATAAACATTTCTGATAAATTCATAGAATGTTTTTTAAAAAACCTGGAAAAGTCAGCATTTAATTTCGGTAGAAACCCTGAATAAGTACAAAAAATCAAAGTACGAAAAAGTCAGGGAAATTTGAACTTTTCACGCAAATGTCAGGGAAATTGCATCAACTTGATCAGCGATGTTTTATTCTGCTGTTTTAGGAGCAAGCACTCAATATTCTTATGCAAATGCCTAAATAGAAAGTGGATTTTCAATAAACAAGCTGTAGAATGTTTAAATCAACTCGAGTCAGTACCCTACTTCCGGCAAGAATATGCAATGGAAGCAACTCCAAACGAGATATCGGATTTGAAAAAGAGCATCTAACGCTTTCAACTTTTCATTTCATTAAAAACATCATTAATTGATAAATCGTTTCCATTTTTTTCTATAGACATTTTTGACAAATTCAGGAAATTATTCCGAAAACCTGGCAAGGTCGTTAAGAACCCTGAATAATTAAAAAAAACAATGAAATGTTTTGATGTGTATAATCGTATAAAGGCAAATAATGTTTGACGAAGTCAAAACGTTGGTTGATACCGTTATATTTTTGATAAAGTCAGGGAAATGTATTTTCCCAAAAACCTTGAAAAGTTGAAAATTTAGTTTGGGTATATAAGACATTTTTGATAGTCGTGTCTTTCCAAAACAATGCTAGTCATATTTTTTGATAATGTTAAGGAATTTTTCTTTCCAAAAACCTAGAAAATTCATTTGGTTGGAAACCTTGCATAGTTAAAAGAAACGTTTCATGATGGCTATAATCGTATAAAACAGCGTACTTTTTGCAGCGCAAATAAACCCCAAAGCTGCCCAAGGCATCGCTCGGCCCAAAGTTGCACCAGAAGTTAGTCACTGCTGAACCGCCAAGCTGCTTGACACCGCCACCCAACGCAGGGGTCCGATGTCAAGACGCTAGATCGGACAACGAAGCGTTGGCCTTACCTGGATCCGTCGGCGCACGCCCGGTGCGGGTCCTCGGGCAGCGGCCGGTGGTTTTGCAGGCTAATGATCATCGCTGGGGGCACGTGGGCGACCTCCGACCCTCGCGATTTGCGGTCATGGCGCGGTGTCAATCGATGGTCCCGATCTCCGATCTCACGCGCTCACCAGCCGCCCGATTGCGCGCGTCTCCCGTGCGCAAGACGCGCTCGCCGCTGCCGCGCTCCGCTATATAGGCGCACGGAAATCTCATTTGCCGAATAGGTGAGGCGCGTCAGGGCCGTCGCCATGGCGACCGCATCCGCCTCCCTCCCCCCGCAACCCTTTGCGCCGAATCGGTAACAAATTGACGTCGTAAGCCTAATTAGCCGCGCGCGCTAATAAATCCGCGGGACGGGACAAGCTACCCGAGACTCGATTCATGGCCGAAGATTCGTACGCAGCTTTGCTGCAAAGATTTTTATGCGGACTTGCTGCGAAGATTGCGACGCAGACTTGCTGCGAAGATTCATGCGCAGCTTTTCTACAAAGATTCTTTGATAGCTTTGCTGCAAAGATTCTCCTGAATGCAGGCTTGTGGCGAAGATTCTTGTGCAGACTGATACGAGGATTCTTACACAGCTTTGATACAAAGATTCTTTCAACAGCTTTGATGCACAGATTCTCATGAATACAGACTTTCGGCAACTATTCTTAAGCATGCTTGCTGCAAAGATTCATACGCAGCTTTTCTACAAAGATTCTTAAATAGCTTTGCTGCAAACCTTCTCACTCAATGTTGCTGCAAAGATTCTCATGAATGCAGACCTGCGGCGAAGATTCTTGCGCAGATTGGTACGAGGATTCTTAAGCAGCTTTGCTACAAAGATTCTTTCAACAGCTTTGATGCAAAGATTCTCATGAATACAAACTTGCGGCAAAGATTCTCATGAATACAAACTTGCGGCAAAGATTCTTACGCAGATTTGCTACAAAGATTGTTAGGCGATTTCTCTAGCTAGACCTCGATAGCGACGTGGCCCACTAAAGGATAAGTTAACAAATTTAGACTATTGGTAGAGCGCTCCTAGGGCAGGTCTACGTAGATCGCCTGTGTAGACTGGACTAGTTCGTAGGGCAGCAATGGCTAGGACTGATTCTAGCATAGCATGCTGGTATAAACTTAGCTAACGACTGATGCTATACGTTTATCAGTCAAGGAATTGTTCATGAAAGCAATGCAATAAAGCAAAGACAAAAATTCCGAAAAGTGAAAACGCCTGACAATGACGAATGTAAAAAATTCCCAAAGTAATAATGCGAAAGATAAAACGCCAAAGTTTTTTTTAAAAAAGTAAAAATGTCGGTAATTAAACGGTTCACCCGGTTAGTTGTCGGTTTGTTGACACAACTGTCAATTCTTAAATGTATTAAGCTGAAAAACGTAGTCAGAAAATATACAGCATTTTTCTAATTTAATCGACAGAAGAATGGTCCAAAAAAGACAACCGGCAACCCATCTAGTCTAACAAATCCAATTTAACAATGACGTTGGTGTTCACAATAATGCAATGGAATCTACTAAATAAATTACGTTGATGGATTCACTCACTGACTGTATGGAACTGAGTTGGATTGAATTGAATTATATGTTGGGAAGACTTTATAGTGGCAGGTCGTTTGTCTTTCAGAGAGGCCTGTACAATAATGCGTGTGCATGTGTACTGTATATATACGGAACAGTTTTAAAGGATATGAAACCTTTGCAAGTCGAATATATTGGAAAAATGCTTGAGATAATGTCACGATCAAAGCATTTCTATGAAATGTGGTCTCTGTCAACGCGATGATGTCCTTTAAAGAACTGAGAGCGATGGTGCCTCTCGAGAGTTTAAACTTGCAAGTATACATGCCACTGAGTGTTATCTGATAGTTACTTACATGAGTTACTGAGAGTGCGCAGCTCTCAAGTCCACTAACAATGTGACTCCCAAGTAACTCTCAGTTCCGAATATCGAGTGCTCTCAGATAAAATGAATGAAATGATTTGACGGACAATATCAGGTTCAACGATGAAAATTTCCCAGTATTAGTGTCCTTCTGCTGTTAATCTAGGTCATGAACTAGGGCATATGCCTTCAGAACATTCTGAGAGTTAATGTCGCGATTTCTGTGCCGTGGCTGATTTCGGGGATACATTTTCTTAGTCATTTCAAGCACATTTGGGCGCCTCTAGATGGCGATTCAACTGCATGTGTTTCATCGATTTGTATAGGCATTTTCTTCCTCAAATCCTTGGAGGTTTATCATACCTTACTGGAGTCGTTTTCACTTCATTTATAAGTCATAAGGTGAACATCGACCCTTGTGCTCAGCGCCATCATGTATACAGTGCTACTCCATTACTGCGTATGAAGATGCAGCCTACTTTATGCTATTTGAATCTGATATAGCAATGCAAGACAATACAAGGAGCTCTGAACCCTACACGATAGTGAAATGCAATCAAAATTTAGATAAACAATGTTAATACATGCATAGATGATACATGCAGATGGACATTTTTATCCACTTTCTTTCATCCAATCCTTCGGGCATAAACTCTGTAGGGATTAGCGAATTTCTGGATAAATTACAATGATATGAGTCAGTGCTCTGCTGCGCCAACAGAACTTCTAAAACTTTGATAATATCTGAGATATGTATGGAAGACACTGCGGTATTTCACTTTTAGCGTGGCAAGATAAAAAACCTGTTTTGGTTTTTGTTCAAATCTCAGTTCCTGGGCATAAATATACTGCTTTATAAGCCTTTAACATTTTAAGAGAAATATCTGAAATATATTCTGTAAATATTATCTATTATCTTCCCGTTACTTAATACCGTAGTGGCAGGAAGTAATTATTTCCGTTTGAATTATTTCATTAGTAATCAATAAATTGTAAAAAGTAGTTTAAAAAATGTGTGACGATTTTTATTTTAAATGATTTTATTGCTAGAAAGAAATTTGAGAAGTATATTAAAAGAAATATTCAATGTTTTAAAATGAAAAAATGTGAAAAAATTGTCAAGTTTTTTATTTAAACTGACGTAATCATTAGTGAAATTATTTTAAATGGTTTTAGTATTAGTAAACAGTTGTTTTTAATTATTTTGTTGCTAGAAGAAAATTGTAAAATTTAGTTTATAACTATAAATGTTTAAGAAGTGTTCAATGCTTCAATTATTAGTAAACTTATTTTAAATACTTTTATTGCTAGAAAGAAATTTGAAAAGTTGATTAGAAATATCATATCTAATGTTTAAAAAAATGCAAAAATGAATTAACCATTTGTTAAGGTTTTTATTTTTAACGAATTAATGAAAAAGCCGTATTTAATTAATTTAAATGATTTCATTATCAGTAAAAAGTTGCTTTGAATAATTTCATTGCTAGAAATAAACTGCAAATATTAGTTTAAAAACATTTAAACATATGTTAAGGCTTTTAATTTAAATGATTTTATTATCAGTAAAAAATTATTTTAATCATTGCATAGCTAGAAAACAAACTGTAAAAGTTAGTTTAAAAAAGTCCGATGTTTCAGAAAAAAATTAAAAAATGTGTTAGTGTCAGGGCTTTTATTATCAAGGTATAATTTCCTCATTAGTAAAGTAATTTTAAATTATTTCTTTGCAAAAAAAATGTAAAAGTTAGTTTTAAAAAATGTTCATTGTTTGAAATATTTCAGCTACTGTAATTGCTTCTTGCCCAACTCCTTGAATTCGATATAGCTTGAAATTAAGAAAACACTCGCTGACATCTCTGGGATATCTGAAATAATTTCATTTCATTCGCTTTCCATTCCATCAGGGCGCATTTGGTCCGAATCCAAACAGTTGGAATGGCGAACGTGCTGACCATACAATATCAATTCAAAAAAATAATAATAACAAGCCGTGATTCTCAAAGGGCCGATTGACTGGACCCTCTGTACAGTTTTTCGGAAGCCGTTAAGCTAAAGGCCGAATTTTGCACGTGACTACATTTCTAATGGCAGCATTATCAGTTATTTGGTAATGAATGGAGACGCGAGCCCAACTCCGCAGGACTCTGAAGCCAATTTTGACCGAAGCCACTTTTCTCTTTTATGCTAGAATAACTTGAGGACCATTTGCTTTTAGGGCGATTTACTCGCTGCGATCATGGCGGGGATGTTCCGATTCACCGAATGACATGCACGCGAATCGCAAATGGTGATTCCGATCAATGCGAATTACACCCTACTCTAGTCCGCATTACACGGAACGGAAGTTGTGCACAGTTTTGCTTGACAGTGCGCTCCTTGCCATCGTGCATTGTGCAGCGATGCGAATACTTTTAGATAAAGGGGCACTCTTACTGGAAACGAGTAGTCCTCCCAGGTCCTGAACAAATTGGCATTGTGACGTCACTCTCGAGGTGTGCGTCCGTGTGAAGCCACACGCAAAAGAAATGCATTTAGATTGAGACAAGATTTCATTTCACGATGCGTGGTAATGCATTTGACAATGTAATAATTTGAAATGCATTTCGGCTGCTTATGGAAATTATTCCTGCAAAGCAGGCGCAAACTATTGAGCATTCCGCGCTGTTGAAATCAGGAATTTTTTCTGCTGAAATAGACGTAATTTCGGCAGAAAGGTTTTAAAAGTTATTTAAAGCTGCACGTGGAGTTTTCAGATCTCTTCGATTTGTGAATGCTGATCAAACGCGTTGGTTTCCAAGCATTTCTTGAACGTTTCCAGTCAAGGAAGTTAAGTTTATACAGAATGAAAAACAATTTTTTTATGAAAAATGTGAATGAACAGGTAACGGATCGTACTAAAACGCCAATATTTTCACACATTTTAGCCAAACATCCGAAATTGCTACACTTTGTTAAAAAAATATCACTGGGCTGTGCTCGGAGTCACTACCGCAAAGTTTTGGCGTAGAATTACCTTGAATATGAATATGCCCTGACATGGTATCCTCTCCATATGTACATATATGTGTTAAGTCACTTTTTAAAACACTACAGAAAGATATTTGAGCACGGTACATATTAATGCATAATATACATGTATATATTGTGCAAATCCAATATTTTCAAAAGAATGTCAAAATCGTGAGATATAGATACGGAAAATTCACTTAATTCCATAACATTTTCTGTTTTTTATGTTAAAAAATGTGTTTTAAAAGTTATGTTAATTGTTAACTTAAGAATCATGGAATTTAGTGGATTTTTCGCATCTATATTTGCGAATATCTTGAATATCTATCATTCAGCATTTCCGGTTTAGATACTTTGTAGGCCGAAACTATTTCATCGTTGGTTGTGTAAATTATATTTTTAAAAGACTTCAGAAAATTACATAAGCACGATAAATATTAATGCATAATATACAGCGGGGAAAAGTACATTTTCAACCGAATCCCCTGCACACTTGCGGAAAATTCACTAAATTCTTGACTTTTAAACTGTTTTTATTTTTTTATTTTTTTATTTTAACATATCGCCCTGCGGCGACCTATTTCTGAAAAAAAAAACGCGCAAGAAAAGTCCTTCGATAAGTTCAACGAGAACGGTTTCGTCAAATAATGTCCTATCCATTGTTCGAAAATTCCGGGATCATCTTCTGCAAATATCACGATGACGCCCTTTCTAAACCTGTTTCAGACGTGGTGTAGACGTGCAACGGCATATGCGCCCTCTTCTTCGCATCCTGCAATTAGATTTACTGTCAGAAATGTGAAGCACGAAGGCCGGTATTAATATAAAATAGCACGATGCAAATATGCGGCACATGCGCCCGGGTTTTAATGGCCGGGCTTTTCACTGTTTTGTTCCATTGAAGAGCAAATCCATCGGATCTATAGCCACCGCTGCGCGTGAGATGAATGGTAATCGCGCATGCAATGGAACTCATGCTTTAAGAGACTCCATTTTATCCCTACTAAAATGGAAGATTTCATTGCTTGTCACCTGACCTGCTCCGCCAGAGCGATTTGGCAACGAGGGCGAGGGTCATCCACAAAAGACGGCAGAGAACATGACGTTTTTAGGTCATTGATTTGTGTGGATGGCATCCTGTCGCACATCCTGTCGAATAATTGTTTAAAGTTTATCACCAATGGACCTCATTTTCGAAAGTTGTGTTGTATTTAACGATTCGTTACCTGCAGCGTTCCCTGAGGACTACATATCTGTACATTTTCATCTTGATCAATGTTGGAAAAGTAAATAAGGGCCATATGTGGCTATGTATGACTTATTCCATATATTAAATATGGTTAGACCAGAAATTGGCCAAAAACGGCCCTATACGTTCATATAATCCATATGATGTCCATACCCTGGTGAAAAGATAAGTATGATGTTCTAATCTGATATGAATATAATAACATTAGTGATATCACTATGTTTATAGTGAGTGTTTGTTTGGTCTAAGGATATTAGTATGCTTAGTGATATCGCTATATAAATAGTGACAGTGGTTTTTTAGACTACTGATTTCAGTATACTTTACTGATAGCACTAAATCTTTCCACCAAGGTACATATAAATACAGTATATGTTTTTCATGCTTATATATGACCATATATGTCAACGTATTTGCAGATGTGGTTGCACATATTTCTATGCCCGCACCTTGAAGATATAATAACGTAACTTATATTAAATTAAAAAAGTTATTTGTATTGGCATGTAAAACATTCGCATAAGGGAAGTGAGCAGCAATGAGATTGTCTTAAGTAGACAAATTGAACATTTTTCAAATATGACCAAGCATGCAGCCATCTGAAGTTGTCATGTATGGCGATATAAATATAGAAGACACCCACCGATTAAATCCATGGATGGAATTTCAAAGTGGAAATTTGCAATTGATATAAAGACAGCGTGTTTTAGTATACACCGAGATGGCACGTGACTTCGAGATGTCATCATCGCTTCGTTACTTTTTGTCATTTTTTCAGGCAAGAATATCCGGATGAAATTTCTTAGCGGGCGCACTAGGGAGACTTGGCCAATTCGTATTGTCACGTAACGTCATTCCATCAGGATGATGAGTTCCGCTCGCGAATTCCTAACGGTGCTTGACGTGATTGATGGCAATCGTAATTCGTGTAATTTTAAGCGATGGAATTGGCAACGATTCTTGGCTGAGGGTTCCGCTAGGCGTGGCGCCTCCTATTGGCACTTACATTCTAATGCGCTTTTGTTTGTCAGCTACAGTAAGTTAACATACATTAAACTTTCATCGGCCTGTTTGGGGGGGCGGGTGTCCCGGGAATAAAGCCATTAGTGATGTGGCTACCTGGCGGTTAGACGGGGGAAACCGTTGACCTTGGGGGATTTTTTTCCGCAGTATCAGGCAACAGGGGAATCGTTTTTTGCATTTTGCGATGCTGAATTGCTGATCCAAATATGTATTCGGGCTACGTTAACGTCAAGAATAATATTAAACACGAAGCTTTGCCCTCGGGGTTCGACTTAATTTTCTCGAATGTGTTCTTTCGCTGTTGCTATCTGGAAGGATATCCGTCTTGCCGTTGTGAGCTGCAGAAGATCGGGACAGGAAGTGGAGATCCGCACTTCCACTCACGTACTCGCGGACGGACCTTGCAGGGGCTTCACACCTCACTGAAGGCTCATTTTCACTTGAAATGACATTGGACCTTCAAAGGGGGTTTGCTTTAAATACTTTATCATAATTGCTAAATTTCCATTTTTCATGTAGAATTTGTTATCCTCTACATGTAGGGTCTGTGTTGTTCTACAATTTCAAAGTGTCCCCTTTATTAATACAATAATAATAACAATAAACTTGGGAAAATGCGACCGCCGAGATCGGATCATCTCAGGAAAACCTCCGAAGATGGGCGTCGGAACTTACATAACGGGGTTTTTTTTTCGTTTAATTTTTTTTAAATAAATAAACGGGACATTTTCAAATTATAAAAAATAACGCAGACCCTAGTGGACGGCAAATTTTATACGAAAAGAAATGGCATTTAGCATTTATAGTAAGTATTTGAGGCACAAATGTGTCCCTTTTTTGCATGGTGGGCATATTTTTGGGACGACATTAATCAGATTAACAGATCTATTCGTGTTTCTCAAAGTGTAACTCTTTCAATTTCAACCTGTTTGGTATAGTTAAGAGTGCTCTCAGTTGAAAGGAACGACATGAAACCTCCGAAGATAGGCATCGTAGGTTGCATCACTGATGAGGGATTTTTTCAGCTCCACACATTGACTATTACGAACCAAATTTTTAAATCGGTTTGGAATAAACCAAAGTCTGCTGCTTGTTTTTTCATTAATAAAACCGTTGATCGTTCACACACATCGTACCATTTCTTAAAAGCACCCTGTATAATGAGTGCCCGAGGCGTGCCCAACCGTAAAATGGTATTAAAAGGCCCCGCTTTACGGCGCTTTCGAATATTGCCATTTTTGGAAAGGGTTATAGGTGCTATAAAACGCGGAATAACATTTATTTTATTGGTTCGTAACTGCACCCGTATACACCGTGAACTTGAGCGAATCTGCTGATCGCTGATTTTGAGGCACGTTATCTGGTAACGTGTTTTCAAAACAGCGATTGCCTGTGTTTCCGGTGAAGCAATTCATTTTCCTTAAAAAATCTAAACGTTCTCTGGGGATAAAGCGCGCTTACGGATTTATGAATAATGGATGGTCGAAATCGAAATAAAGGTTTATTCGGGTCCTGTACATACTATAGGCGTAGAGGGGCCACACAAATCGCAACTGACCGATGGCAGCTCCATTAGGTGACGTCATTTTGTTTCAAAAAAATACGTTTGTTCGTAATTTCAAATGAGAATTGGAGTACACTGCTGTGCAAGTGTAATGGAACATACGACATTAGACGTGTTCGCATGGATGTCCACGGAGTTGGTTTTATTTCTTCGAGAAGTTCCAAGTGCTCGTCTTCGCGTACCTGCGAGGAAATATCTTTCGTTAGGATTTCAGTGTGATTGGAGTTTGGTTCTAAAAAGTGGGTTCGAGATGTCTTACGTTTCTTTGCCAATCTGTCTTTTGAAAGGAAACCCCTTATCGGCGAATTCTTTTAATTGGCCCATCAAAGCATCGTGAGGCACATCTGCTGGTGTAATCGAATGGAAATTAGCACGGGTCCATCGGGAATTGGGAAAGAGGATCATAAACCCTGAGCTCTTAATACTGTATGTAAACGATGCACTTTACATGTATGCAGGGTGTTTCACGGTGGTTTACTGCTATTCTTTGATAGTGACTTCCTATTCGATGCTATTACCACTTTTGCTATTTTCCCATTTATATTCAATTTAAACGGGGGTCCACGTTCCGTGAAATACACTGTATATTATTTGTTTTGGAAGATGTTATCGTGTCAGAAAGTGTGCATAGTTAATTTTAGATTAAGATTTAGAGTGCGATGTACGAGTCTGTTTCATTTTGAAGCCCACTGTGCAGTAGAAGATGAATGATTATGATGACGTATAAATGAACATAGGCCCTGCTTTAAAAAACAACAACGTGCATTTCGGTTGCATCGCGGAAAATATTCTTGAGCATGCTTTTGAAAACGACAAAATAGATGAAATTCTTGGAATGTTTTGTATTTTTGTGTGTAATGCAAGTAATGATGTTTGCGAAAATGTAGATGACAGTGATACATTTTGGCTTACAGGACAGTTGCATACTTTAAAAAAACATGTTTCTAAATTACAAGTTATTTCATTTCTAGCCTTGTTAAAAATGTTTTGCAAAAAACGAGATCCACAAATTACGGATTCTGGCATTACATTTCTATACACAATTTTTTTTAAAGAAATGTTATCAATGAAAGAACAACGGTAAATAAAAGGTAGTGTTTTTGAGAAATACCTTTTATGGTAAAGGCATTCTACTTTGAAAAGAGAGGGGAAAGGGCAAGTACATGTGCATGAGGTCATTATACAGGGTGTCTACTGGCATGGAAAGCCATGAAAGTAATGGGAAAGTCATGATATTTACTTTAGGATCATGGAGTTTTTAATTTCATTGATTCACTGTGTAGTTTAGAAATTCAATTAATTTCAAAGGAATTTCTCTTTAACGTACCAATTTTCAGCTGTTGGCTAATTACCAATAGTCTGCTTTGCTTGGATTGGTGAGATGGCAACTCGTGATTCATAACATTCTTGATTTTCTGACTAAATGGCTGTCTGGTAATTCTGGTCACTGCTGGGATGCCAGTTCTTGAATTTTTCATAATTTGTTTCTAAATTGCATGTTATTTAAAAGCTCCATATTATTATTGGTATGGACATATTTTGGAAGTCATAAAAACGTCTCGGAGTTTAGAGTACCAAACCAGTAGATACCCTGTTTGTAGCGCTTTGTAGCAGCTTCTATATTTGTCTGAACTGCAATGTAATGCCTGTATTTTAGGACACCCTGTATTATAAATCGCAACACTCATATATGGTACTTCTTTTTGAAAACGCTTACAATCACTTTTGTGAATGGCACGCAATTTCGGAAAGAGGGATCCGAACCATTCCATTGCTTTATTGTAATTTATCTGCATGCATTCGCAGGGCCTATTTCCCTCTGCATTACCATCATCATATGAAAAACGTTTATCTGTGACAGAAACAGACGTGGGTTTCATCCCGTTTATGTCGTGATATTTTTTAGATGGGTTTCAGCTGACGGGATTATGCGCGCTTGGTTCTAGACATTCCCTGATGAACGAACAACGAATAGGGGATCTGTAATACGCGGAATTCGGAGATTTATCCGTAATCCTCCAAAACTAATACAACGGAGAGGATAATTGAAAAATCACAGCCAAAAAAGATTATCGAGAATGGAAATGTTATGCTTTGGGATTTCGTTGAAATGATGGAAGTAGAATTGCAAATGTATCCTGTAGACAATTCAGCTTGTACTTTAAGCCCGAGGGAGGTAGCGGTTCGAGAGCGAATGGAAAATTAAACTCAATTACCATCAGCTGGTTCCACGCTCCTAAATTACAAACAAACAAACAGATTAGAAGAACAGTTCATCCATTAGCCCGCAAAATGTCGTTCATCACGAAATTCATTTGATTCCAACGGTGGATAATTTCAATTCTGTAATTATATCGTCGAATTGGGGTGGAGTGATTGGTGTAATTTAAACCGGAACGAAATTTGACTCGCTTTTCCACAGGATTTCTTTGTATTTTAATATGTTTGTTTTTCTCAAAACACTGCCTGGATTATTAAAAAGCACCTTGTATACAGCTGAGCCAAAAGTATGCCCACCATGCAAAACACATTAGACAATTTTGCTTCTATTACTTATTATACATGTAATTGGTGATTTTTTTTATCTCGTGTTGTCCACTATAGGGTTTGATTTGTTTTTATAATTTGAAAATGTCCAGTTTATTTATAAAAAAAATTATAAATTGGAAATTTTTTTCTTCAAATACTCTTTATTTACATGTATTATAATTGCTTAGGGCCGGTTGCACCATTGTAGGCTAAATGAAAGGTTGGGTATCCTATGGTTACTTATAACCACAAGTTAACCTAAGGGTTAAAAGGTTGTTGTTGCACCATTTTAGAATAGGGATTTTTCACACAAGGTATAGTAAGTATGGAGATAACCTGTTGCAGCTAGGAATTCTGGGAAAATTGCATTATATTACAAACCTTACGTTAACCCTGCTTATCAGCTGGGTTAACGTTAACCCATGGGTAACTGCTAACCTGCTGTTGTGCAATGCTTTTCCTTAGTTAACCAAAAGTTAATCTTGGGTTTTGCTTAACTTCTGCTGATGCAAGCGGCCCTTAAGTTATTTCCCCCCTGTAGGATTAGTCATTGACTAGTACGGTAAGTTTGATAATACAAAAATTAAAATATTTTTTTTATATTAAAATTCATATTATAACTATCATATTATAACTAGGGTCTGTTTTTTATAATTCGAAAATATCCCGTTTATGCATGAAAAAAATTATGCAACCCTCTTTGGAGGTTTCGTTAAGAGAAAAACCCCGTATGCTTAGATCGCATAATTGATGTTTGAAATGTATTTTTTTTTTATAAATAAACGTGACGTTTTAAAATTATATAAATTAGCCTTGGTTAAATTTAGTGGACGACCCACACGGGAGTAAAATTCATTTTGCAATTGTAATAAGTATTTGAAACAAAAATGTGTGGTAACGTTTTACATGCAGAGCGTCCTTTTGAGTTGGGCTTAATAAAATTTGGCACCTGAAGAGGGCGAAACGTCTTGTTCACAAAATATTAAATCAATCAAAATAATTGAATTGGAATCAAATGTTTCTGATTTGAATTCAGCAAATAGTGCATGATTTACCTGCTTTGGGATTTAATGGAGGCTTCTGAATTTCTCCGTGCACTTCTCGGGACCATCTCTGATTTGGGCGGCGGTGGCGCTGCGGGGGGTCCGCTGACCGGTAAGGGAGATTTTGACGGTGGTGGTGTTGGTGTTCGCGGGGGTGCCGGTGGATTCCTATTTTTCACTTCAGTGTGGGCGACTGGTGGCACGTTTAAAGACGAGGAGAGGGAGTCCTTGTTCTGAGGAATCAAGCTCAACTGCGAAAGACTCAGTTATGAATCCCCATCGTATGCTTATTTTCGGAACTATTTGACTTTCACCCTCTTGGACTCACCTGCATTTTTTTAGATTCGGGGTTCGATTTTCTCTTCTCGAATTGTAACGTGACAACATCTGCGAAAATCGAGGTATTATAAGTCGTATGCTTACTTTTGTGCTGGTCACGTGAACATGGGTAGACCCATTGAGGAATTGAGTTTAATTAGTTTTGAGCTACTCACCCGCTGCTGATTGGCTTTTGATTCGGTTTAGATTCGTTTGAGATCGAGACAGCTCTTCATACTGAATGAATGAAAACTTGATCAACAAAACGTTTATTCCGAACCCAATCACGGGTTTGATAAAAGCGAGGATGAGTAGCTGATTTTCAAGGATCACGATGGCATTAAGGGCTATATTACTGCTAGTTGAAGGTGTTATAGAGAATGACTGCATTTGTTTTCAGTCTAAAGGCCGACCAAAAAGGATGTCCCCATGCAAAGAAATTACACATTTTTGCTTTAAATACTTACTATAATTGCTAAATTTGTTTCTTCTAGTGTAGAACTGAACGCCCACTAGGGTCTGGGTTATTTTTGGAATTTAAAAATGTCCAGTTTATTTATAAAAGAATAATACACTTGTAAAAACCGTTACGGCAGGTATGCAGCTGAATAAAATTAGAAAACGAAGTTTTGAAGCTACAAAATCAATATTGATTGTAAAATTAATTTTATCTGTATGTAATTTTAGCATGGCATCAACAAATTCAAATTTGAAAGACCTAAATCTTAATAGCAAGAACCTATATTAAAAGAACGTACATGTAATCTTAATCATGAAGGAATCTTACATACACCTTCCATGATTCTAATGATTCGTTGACTTGTATTTTTTAATGAAAGTGATGATAATTTCATCTGTTTTAGGTGTTAAAATTGAAAAATATATTTTTAAATTCTTTTTCTATACATTAGCCACCTGACTAAGTTAACCAATTTTGTCTGGTCCCGTGGATGGTCGCTATAGCAAGGTTTTACTGCAATGTTTAGCCTCTACATCCCCTACCACATGGCACAACTTTGCCGAAAGTGGTGTACTGAATTGAATTGAAGCAAATATGCGTACTTTTTTACATGATGGGCATTTTTATGGGTTAAGACGTTTTTCAAGTTCAAATCTACCACAAAAATTAGAAAAAAGAAAAGAAAGAAGAAAAAAGCCATACATGACACATCACAACTGAAGCCTTCCAAACAATAAAACTTCTCGGTCCGACAGCACTGACTTACTAATATAATGCTTCTAAGAGTACAAAGGTATTCTTAGTCCGGAAATGGCTACAGTGAGTACCAGACTGTCAGACCGGCAGTTCCTTCAGCGGAATGAGGACACTTTATTTACCCGTTTTGCGAAATTCCTGACTGCAGAATCCTCATCCTTCGACGAGAAGCCTGTATTTCAATTACGAGAGTTGGAATTTTATACCATTGATACCAGATACACTACAACATACAAGTGCACTGATCTGCGTACCATTTTGGACAGGTGGTGTTTGCCCAACTGTGGCCAAGTTTTTTCTGGACATGAACGGTTCGACCTGGCCGGAAGTCTTGCTCCCCAGCGTCTAAGCCATAGAACCAAAGAGAAAACATGACAATAAGCCATCTCTTCTACTAAACGGGCATCAGGTGTTGTTTAGTACTGAAATTGGACTTCGGTTTTGAAATGTGACAGCGAAGGCGATGGGCAATAAGAAAAATGAAAGAGCCTCTAACCTGGGGCTTCCGGTAGTGCGATGGTGTAGCAGATGCTGGGGCGGTCATTGGTGATCTGGAAGAAGGGGACGCCAGTTTCGCCTCTAAATAAGATAAATTTGGCGATGAGTTATGACAGAAAAGGACATCTCTCATCCAGGTTTATTCTCAGTTTACCTTTGCTGATTTGGGCGGTCTTGGGGATTTTGCCGTTTTCCTGCGAGCTTATGTCAACCAACTTTATGTTTAAGCTCTGTTGAAAGACGATAACATATTAGAAATATTGTCTCCTTGCAGCATACGTTTCACGCCAAATAACTCATCCGTTCATTTATTACGTCACGCAAGACATGAGTCTGGTGGGGGCTTAGCATGAGTGTGAACATGACCTACCTTTATGGCCTGATCATAAATTACGTTACACTATAGCGGGTGGGATGTTCAATAAAACAACGAATTCTAGTCGAAAGCAGGGTGAGTCAGAATAATGTCTCCAGCTTCCCCAAAGCTGATTATCAAGGGAAATACAGTGTAAGTATGGTAATGAACGATGATTCTGATGGTGTCACCTAAATATAGCTCTTTACCTAGCAAAACTATAGCACATTTTCTATTTAGAAAGTTATAGAGTATGATCTAATACGTCTAATTCAATGGTCATCTTATTTTCCCCACATTAATGCAAGTGGCAAAAGAATTATCGCAAACCTATAGCACGCTTATCTGGAAGACATTTCGTATTTCAATGGTTTTGAAAAAAAATACCAAAGGCATCAGCCATGCATCTATATCCATTTAGCATTCCTTGCATTTGCAATTGTTATATTTTTGCCTTTGCAGTGGTCAGGAAACGTTCAAATTTGTCGATATTTTCATTGAAATTTGCCATATTTTAATACAGAAATAGGATAGCAGCCTCGGAACTCGAGGAATACATGTAGTATGATAATAATCCGTTCAAAACTAGAATATACTGAGCCAAAACCAATCAGTGGTATTGAGCTTGTACGTGTACATGTAGATTATACCTCCCAGCACAAAGAAAGCCAACCGATGCCCAATAGATGGAAGAAGATGCACTGGACAGGAAAGAGTAATCGCAACACACGCTCTTTCATTTTATTGGTTCATTTAAATTCCCGGAGTGTTCTAGTTTTGAACAGACTATACCAATTCTGTGAAATTGTGCTACTTGGGACGGGAGAAGGGAGTTGTCCGAAGACCAGGCGGGTTTTATAAGTTTTTGAGGTCAATTAGGAGGGTTAAAAGTGAACTTTTTGATCGACCCTTTATGGACTGCCCCTAGGCATCCTTAGTCGGATGGAGTTATGCATCGCTCTTCACGAGCAGTGTAAAGGTTAGCGCGCATTAGCCTCGGTGATTGTTGCTTAATTCAAAAAGCACTTTCGGATATAGCCACTTTCAGCCACTTCGCAGCCATTAAAACCACGCTAAAGCCATTGCGGGCCATTTGCCCATCGACCAATGGCGCTCCGAATAAGGGACTGGGCAAGGCTGACATACGCCGCTATGCATGAAAGCTTTCGAAAGCCGAATAGGCTAGTAATCCATTTGTTGCGGATCGTGTAGCTTCCGAATGACTTTTCAATCAAAACGTCATTTCGGCGAAGAAAACCATTTGACATGACAGATTGCCTGGGTTGCGAACCCTTGCCATTTTCGGGATGCGATAATGCACCAGGTTCCCACAATTCATTACGATCGTGATTAATAATGCAGATCGATCATCCGTGGCCTATCGCGGACCGAACTGCCGCTCAGATCGCTGGTCGATAAAGGTGGATCAAACGAGTTCAATGATGAATCGGTTTTGGTTTTTTTTTTTGTTGAACTGATTTCGCAGCTCGACCGGTTCAGGCCGCTTTTATCTGAATCCTGATTTTCGCCCATTATCTGCTACATTTTTGTAAGCAATCCACTTTTGATGTAATCTAGATTGGCTCGAGTCGATCAGCCTTTTTTGGTATTTGGATTAGATAAAGTTGACAAATCTTTTGACACTAGTGCCACCAATAGAATACAATACGGAGGGGGACACATCAGCAAATTTGCCGGAATACTCCTGAATACTTGTTATAACTGCTGAATTGATTTTTCCTCGCCAATGGCTTAATCCCGATCCAAAATCGTCCACAAGGGTCTGGGTTATTTTTTTATAATTTAAGTACCGTTAATTAATATAAAACAAATTCACAAAATGTTATGCAGCCTCCAAAAACAGGTCTCTATTTCAAGTTTATCTAGTTTGAAAAAAATAACCGGGAGATTTACAAATTATAAATTAATAACGCAGACCTTAGTGGGTGAACGATTCTACAGAAGAAAAAAATGAATTTTGCAAATAAAAAGTAATTGAAGCAAAAACAAATTTTATGGGCATAGTGGGCATCCTTTTGGATCGGGATTAAGCCATTGTTTTGAATGGACGTCATTCCGTCCCAAAAAAAAAGTTGTTGGTCATTTTATTAAAATGCCATAAAATATTTATTGAATAAAATTGATTAAATATAATAAACTATGTATTAAACGTTATATTAAAATGTTAGTTTTATGAAATATTACGTTATCATCAATGTCCCTGAATGTCATTTTTAAATAGTTTTAGCCTTAATTAATTATCTGTTCTTGGACAGATAATCGGCTAAGGTTATAATTTTAATCAATACCTGCGAAGATCAAGGCCTGGACATGATTTTTTGCGAATTTCATGAACATGATAAGAAAGCATTCGCCCTGATACCCCTTTTATCGTAAGCTTATCACTTGTTGAACATCTGTCCGAGATATATGCACACGATGTTTTACATTTTTGGATAATATATGACCAACTCTGAAAGGCGTAACCCTTGTTGCAATATTTTCTATAAACTGTTCATGTAGATTGTTTTTACCTTTTGCTTTATGAATGATCGGTTATGGATACTTCCGCTGGTTTGACTACTTCTTTCTTTCATTTCGTTTCTGGTGTCTAATTCTGCAATATTTTGGAAGTCCAAATTAGGAAAACCCAACTTATTGTCAGCACCATGTAAAAAAAAACACATTTTTGCCACAACTATTTATTAAAATTGCTCAATTTATTTTCTCCCGTACGGAATTCACTTGGAAAAAAAATCGTGTTGCAACCTCGAATGCCCATCTTCGGAGGTTTCGGAGGTTGTATTAAAAGCAAAAATGTGTATTTTTTTGCATGGTGGGCATCCTTTTGGGTCGACCCCCATCTTCACGGCAATGAGACATCATCTAATCTCGTTTGATAACCATATCATAACATGCATTCATCGGTGTTTAAATTCATTCATTTAAGCGATATTTGTAAATATCAGACTATCAGAACAACGCCGCAAAGAGGTGTGTGTCGATTGGTGAGCAATAATTACAATGCGGAAATGACACTTGTTTAACATTCATAAGCTGACTCATTTTTGTCAATCAGACTGTGCATTTACATTTATATGGTATTCGAATATTACATTTGCATTTATATAGAATTTGAATGTCAAACTTACTTTTAATGATGATTTCCAGCGTTGATACTCTTTTATTTAGTTCTTCTAGCTACGTAGTCAAGAAGTAAGAATGTTTATTTAAAGAGGGGTAACATTTCCAAGCCAAATGAAACGCTATTTTGCAAATAAAATATCGCAGAAAACATTCTCAAATTGGCCAATTCCAAGTAAAGTTTCATTCAGTCAATTCCTAATGACCTCTCAAGGCTCACAATCAGATTATTAATTTGCTAATTAGTAATGTTGAATCAAAATGGCACAGGCTTTTGTTTCAAAGTTCATTTGCTTCCAAAAGGCTTAGTCTTAATTACTAAATCAAATTACAGGCGCAATAATTTAATTTCATTACAGCATTACCGCTTAGCTAACTGCTTTTTGTAATTACGAATGACGAAAGAACAAAGGTTAATTCTGTTAGCATGATGATGGCACGATAATTACATTTGCCCAACTCTGACAAGCACGTCTTAAGTGTATAAGACTAGTAAATAACTTGTTGTACATGTGCTAAGTGTTTACCTGTTTACATAATCTTTCATTGCTCGGTCCATCTCCTATTTTTGTAAACAGAACATTAATGTAATCACGTTAGATCAGGTCGCAGCCCGATTTCCTCAGGAAAAACACGTATATTACTTAATTTTCTCATCTTACTCGTTTCAATTGTGTTCCACGACGGTTTTCCAGTGTCCTTTATTGGCTGCTTGGCTTGGTTCATCTTTCATCCACTCCAGTTAATTGGAAAAATCGAAAAAGTTCACTTTTAGCACACGGCTCTCTCCGGGCAATGTGAGAACACTGAGGAATTCGACCAACTTATGAATGCAGGCGCTATTATATCAGCTCATAACATTGGCATTTTATCAAACGTTGTCGTTTCTCAGCTCTTGATAAGGCCACATAGCCTTCTCCTCGTACAATTGCTTCGCACCCAAATATTCAATAATTATGCCGTCGAATTCCGTAAAAATCGAAATCGCATTGAGTTATTTCGCGATATCTGTTTCGTTTCAGATTGTTAGCCCAGTCCATGATTGCTATGGAATTATCTCCAGGGGATTTTGACAGGTGACTGCCTAGCTATGTGGGTCTATTATGCATATATGGCGGAGATGGCAGAGATGGACTTTTCAAAATGATGGCACCGTTGTGATGCCGAATTGCGCTTATCTGATAATTACCAGAATAAGAGTCCCACCCAAAACATGCTTCGGGAGGATACCGACAATTCACTTTGAAAATTTCCACTATTGCATTTAATTTCTTATCTGGATAATTGAAAGAATGATTGCCCCACATAATGTACATGCAAAACGTACTTCGGGAGGATACAAAGAATTAACTAAAAATACATTATTATAACGCAGCACTGTAACCCTCAATATTCGCGGGCCGAAAAATGTAGGAACACTCTCAAGATCCGCTACCTCAACATTCGCGAATGATGTCGATTAAAGACTTGTAAAAAAACGTCAAAAATTATATTCGCTAACATTAACGGCCTCATTAGACATCATTAATAAACGTATTAATAATTCACGGTATACTTGTATATTAGTTATAAGGTCGAAAGTGAAGTGCCCTAAGAAGTCGCTAATGTTTAAATTTTATCATCATTTACGCGAAAAAAGTTATTTTTTCGACACGTGTACTACGAGTGTTTGACATCTGGTTTGTGTTTCACTCGGACAGTAATACACTGTAGATATTATAAATTGAGAAAAATACATTTGTGATAGGCATTCTTTGTGGATTACCACCCCTATGGCTCCCTACAAAAAGCTTCAAAGCAGATGCATTCCGATATGCATTTAAATATACCGGAATAAAATCGGTATATTATTTATACCGGAAGCGATATGTATGTAAATCTACCAGAATAAAATCGGTATATTATTTATACCGATTTTATTCCGGAATATGTACATACATATCTCTTCCGATATGCTTTAATGCACATGCATTCATCAACTATAGGTTATATTTTATGAAAAAATGAAGATAGGCCTATCTCTGTTTGTTGAGCTTAATTGTGGAATTTAATTTGTAGCTCTTTGTAGGGAGCCATAGGGGTAATTATTTATACTGATTTTATTTATTTTATCCAAATTTCGGCCCGATGATATATTATACCATTCGCGATTATATATATATTTCGGCCCGATGATATATATAGGCCTATATACATTCACGAACTCGACATTCGTGACGGAAATTGGAAATGTATCCCCCGCGAATGTTGAGGGTTTACAGTATATACGCAAGTCTTTTTTGCCGGTGGTGCCCTAAGCATATCATTCTACCTTTCAAAATGATTTTCGTGTATATTTGTTATTTCATTTTTTCTTGTGTCTCTGTTTGTAGATAAATGCCATGTGGTTTGAGACAAGGAAGGTGGGACCCATGCAATTATGTCGTTACCATTCACCAACATTATCACTAAATTACTTGCATATAGGACAATTAATATAAATCCTAATACGCTCGTGAAGTTAGTTCTACCGACAACTATAAGTTAAATGTAAATCGAATTTGACATTTGATTAATATCGAATTAAAAAAATTAAATTAAAAAAAATCCTAACTCGTAAATGGCGCTGAATTTGTGTTGGCGCCTGAACATGGCTGTAGTGCCATCTCTGGACGGAAATTAGAAACCACAATCTAAAACTGCACAGAATTCAATTTCGAAAACTCCTCATTTTTTGTGGGTATAAATGTTACACTCACATTTAAACTTATTACGTCCTTTCAAGTAGCTTTTTGATACTGAATGCCTTGAGTTTCTTAATTTAAAAAAAAAATTATGGTGGTTGTCTAGATGTGGTATTCTTTTTATCAACTTGTAATGCTGAAGTCAAGCGTGTAAATGTCTCACATCATTTACTCCTAGTGCACCTAAACGCAGGTTAAATAACCAAGTTAATTAATTGGCATTCGGCTGTTTAATTTTTATAATTTTGTTGTTAATCGTTGGACTATTTCACTTACCAATTGAAACTTAAGACATACCGTGAGAACTCATCAAATTGACTTGAGCAAGTTTTGCTTCCAGGTGCAACTTCAGCACGTGATTCGACCTTATAAAATGATTGCCTAGTATTTTGTTTATTTTCATTTTAATATTTCTTGTATAACATCGCCTGCAATGTTCTGGAGTCGATCTTTCAACAGCACAACAAATTCAAAATTGCAACTCACTAATAGCAAATATTAAGTAACACTGACAACTCAATAGTTATCAAGTATTGGTTCTGTTCACCAATTTAATAAATTGAAGTGCATTTATTACATGAAACAGATGAGACGAGACAATGTCGAAAATTTATGTAAATAAAAAGGAATAGTGCCGATCCGATCACTTTTTGGCGAAGGAAATCTTCATTGCATTTGTCGGCGTTATCTTGAATCCTTGTAATGCATCTCGGGCAGCTGAGGACTGCATTTCATTGTCAAATTCAACGAACGCAATGTCGTGTCTTCCAGGGACGAGGCGGACTTCTTTGAATCCAGGAAACCTGAAAATAAAAATTCGAGAATAAGATCACAAGTTTCTGTTAACCATGGAAATACCGGGTTGTAGTTTGTGGACGTACTGGTTAAATAACATAGACAGCATCATTTCGTTAGTTTCTTCTGGCAGGTTCGTCAAGAACAAGATCTGGTTAGGGGGCTGCTCAGGCATGATAACAGGCTGTCCCACTAAGTGAATAAAACGTCGCCATTGTAACACTTTAATCCATAATCTAAGTACGTTAGTGGTTGTAAATTACTCACTTGGCTGTCCCAAACCACTCATGTTCATTCCCATTGGCATTCCTGTCATCACTGCAGGCTGTAAGAGCTGTTGTCTATAATTGGGGAAAAAAAAGAAAGTTTCATAAATACTGAAATGTCGTGAATGATGATGAAATGTTCTGCAGGTAGTATAAGCACCTGGCTTGTTCCTTGGCAGCCTTCTTCTTCGCTTTTTTCGTATCAATAGTTTCTTCAGGTGCGACTCGCTTTGGTTTTTTCGGCCTCTCCACAAAAGTGCCCTTTATTTTCGCAATAACGTCAGAGTCTCCTTTGGCATATTGTATCCTCTAGTTTTAAACGCATGCTATGTTAATCCATGTTCGAAAACACAACAATCACATTTTCAGTTTGCATACCATGGGTTTGTCATAAAATGGAAACCCCTGCATGGAACGCAAAGCGTTTGTGGCACTGTTAATTTCCTTGAAAATGACGAACGCCTGGCCCCTCATCTTCAGGGTCTTCAGAGCCACTATGTTTAATATTTGACCGAACTGGGAGAAGATCGCATACAGTGATTTCTTCAATTCTGAAAAGGAAATCGTGAAGCATGGTGGAGGCAACGTAACGTGAACGACATGATCGCTAAAATCGCGCTACTTACCTTCTTTTTTAACTTTCTCGTTCAGGTTGTTGACGTAGATGGTGTTATTCGGTCTGATATCCATTTTTGTAGACAATACTGACCGATAAACCGAAAGAAACTGGAGGTGAAAGCTTAAATACACCCCACCGGTTAAGGCTTAAAATGTGCGATTTTTGAATACAAACTTTACAAAGCCAACACTCGCTGCGCCCCCTGGTAACGACTCGGGGCAAGTTGGTGCATGTTTTTCAAATTAAATTAGCTGCCTCCTTCGAGAATGTGCATTAAAACAGTATTTTTCGAAAAACTTTGCGCTAAAGTTGAAATATCGTTAATATTTTTAACGATTCAATAATTATTAATTATATTTAAACATTTTTAGGTATAAAAGTATGACGTTTGAGCATAGTCTATGAGCAGGAACAATTGTTTTGCTTTGCACCTTGTCCTAGATGATAATACACTTTATAAAACTTTACAAATTATAACAAATATCTATGTCGTTAAAGACAGTATTATTGCAAAATGAAGAAAATTGGGACAGTTTAAAGTTTTAGTTAGAGATTCGTTGCCTATAAATAATCGCATTACAAATTACTGCAGTTGCGGCGCTATCTGGTCACAATGCCAGGGGGAAGATTCGCTAAAAATTTTATACGGTTTTTACTTTCGGTGATATGGTAAGCTTTATTTTCTCAAATCAACATTTGGAGTGTTTTCCCGGTGTGCATTTATGATGCCCAATTTGTTAAATCACTTCATTATTTGCCCTTCCTGCGTGGGATACGGTTATTGACTTATAATGCCAATGAGAGGCCTAACCGTGGGGGTTAGTAGATGGTCGGATCCACATCGATTCAATCATTTTGACGTCTGTTTTGCATTTATTATCTAACATTAACGTTAATTTTAAGACGTACTAGGTATCAACAGTTGTGTTTTTGTTGTTTACGTTGGGTTGACGTGTTTCGTTAGGGTTTTCCAAATGAAGTGGTGGCGGTTGGTCCTACATTATGTGCACACGCCCAGTTTATTGAACGTCCTTTGACCCCTCGAAAGAGATGATGCATGACAGATTTTAGATGAATTATGAGAATATGTCCGCATTAAATTAATTCCATACTCGGATTAGTGGTACACAATTCACCGTCGTATTCAAAAAAATACGATTTATCTGCTAACTTCGCTAATGGTATTTAGTTTCCATTTGCCTGGATGAGTTTGAAATTCGTTGGCTTGATAATGGGTGAATGATACTGATAAATATTGGAAACCAGTAACTATATCAACGCTAAACATGTTAAATGTGCTAAGGAAGAGAGAAATTTAGCAGTCTGTACCAAAAAATTAAGTTTATCTTCATTTCGAATCATGTTAAAGTTGATGGTGGATAAGGAGAACTGATTAATGATATTTCACTAATCTTGTTATTGTGTCACTTTTTTGCCTCAATCCTTGAAATGTCTGTGTTATGAGAATTAAATACAAAAAGTGTAAACTATTTACCGCTTGCTAATTTTCAGAGTTTTTTCGGGTTCGGCCAGAGTGCCGATGTGGACATCATTCTCGATGGCGCAGAGTCACGTAAAATGGCCGAAATCAAATCGGAGGATGGGAAGAAGGAAAAGTTTTATTTATACTATGATGGAGAATCTGTATCTGGCAAGGTAATGCGACAGTCTCTTATGCTAACCTCTGATGTTATGTAATAATAACAATTCCTCTTTTTGTGCTACTTTCCAAGGTGAACATTACACTGAAAAAGCCTGGCATCAAATTAGAACATCAAGGAATCAAGATTGAATTTGTTGGACAAATTGGTAAGCCTCTTTATAAAATTTGCATTTAAGAGTTTAAAGGTATTCATCCTATTTGTATTTATTATTTACCTAGAACTATACTACGATCGAGGCAACCATCATGAATTTACATCTCTAGTCAAAGAATTGGCTCGCCCAGGCGAATTGATGCAGAATGTAAATTACGACTTTGACTTTTCCCAAGTCGAAAAGCAATTCGAGTCCTACACTGGCTCAAATGTGAGGCTTCGGTGAGTAATTCAACCACTTGATAGTTATAGATTTTTTAAACTACTTCCAATATCCTTATGGTTGCATGAATTGAAATTGTACATATTCCTAAATGTTCCAGGTATTTTTTGAGGGTTACAATTGTAAAAAGATTGAGTGATGTGGTCAAGGAAATGGACATCGTTGTTCATACGCTATCGTCATATCCCGAATTAAACAGTAGTATAAAAATGGAAGTTGGAATTGAAGACTGTTTGCACATCGAGTTTGAATATAACAAATCAAAGTGAGTTGTTGCCTTAAGTTAATTTCTGCTTAGTATTATAGTAATTCTGCAAAAAATTAAAATTGCACAATCATAAATGCGATTTATCTTGCTCTTCAGTATCCTGCAGTTTTAAGTTGATAGTATGCGGTATGTCAGAATAGCAGCTATAGATGTTTAATTGAGTTTCCCTGATATAGTGAATTTTTGTCTACAGTTATAGATGCTTAGAGATTAAATTTAAGCAATCCCAAATTTTTCTGTAGAAAATTAATTCCAGATTGGTTTAGTGTTCAGAAAAACATGCCAAGAAATCGAACCAATAAGCATAATCTGAAGCTTTTATAAAAGTAGTTTTATTTGAAACTTGAACAATAGTTTTTGATTTGCACATTTATTCATTATAATTATACTGGTTTGTTTTGTAGATATCATCTCAAAGACGTCATAGTCGGTAAAATATATTTTCTTTTAGTAAGAATTAAGATTAAGCACATGGAAATTGCCATAATCAAGAGAGAAACTACTGGCTCAGGTATTTAAGCATATATACTGCGTTTGATTGACCAAGTTCCTGCACTCGTTAACAAATGTCTTTTGCGCTAGGCCCAAACACATTTAACGAAAATGAAACCATCGCCAAATACGAAATCATGGATGGAGCACCAGTGCGAGGTATGTTTTGGGCATTGGTTCAAAATCATTTCCCTAGTTTTTGCCATCAACCTTCTGTAATTCGCCTGATTGCTATCACTTCTAGGGGAATCGATTCCAATCCGTGTTTTTCTTGCCGGCTACGACCTGACCCCCACCATGAGGGATATAAACAAGAAGTTTTCAGTGAGGTATTACCTTAACCTGGTTTTGGTAGACGAGGAGGACCGGAGGTATTTTAAACAACAAGAAATCACGCTATGGCGGAAAATGGAAAAAGCGCGAAAACCTATACAACAAAATTCAGAGGGCAAAAATTGAAAACGGAACTCCTCAAGTCGAATCAGTTGGGGGAATACACTTGCCAATTGGGAACCATTTCTCCGAAGTATTATTAACGTGGTTCACGTGTGACACTCGTCTGTGTTTGGGGCAGCAGAATTAGGGGTAACAAACTGACAAAAATAAGCGTTCGACCTTACCTTTAGAAAACGAAAGTTTTTCACTTGTAAGCCATGTTGTGCAGGGGAGAGCATCGTGGGCTTTAAGAAAGGCGAGGATAAATTCGAATGTCAAATTCTACGATAAACTGTACCGATTGATATGCACGTAAGGAGAAAAAAAAGAGCAGGTTTGCCATGCAAGGATTAGCCTGTCTAGCTGTTTTTCTTCGTTTGCAGGCTTCCTTTATCATTCCTTTAAATGTTTTATTATAATTAGTTCTATTATTCCCCTTTTACTAATCCTTATATTATTTACCAGCCCCAATTATTATAGGTATACACGTGACTCTTTCTAATTTTGACATTAATTTGAAAGTGCAAAATCACCTAGCATTAATGCACACACTTGTGTACGAATTTATTTTGAGGATGGATGTTAACTGTATTCCAACTTCAAAGTGAGTCTGAATCTGTGTGGCGTTTGTTAAGAATAAAATCTAGGCCACAAATGTTTTCAATTTCTTTTTGTCGAGAAGCTTTTATTTAACAGTGATAATGTTAAAGCTTTGCTAGGGTATAAACTGTGCCGTTCATGCTGGGTTTTCCCCTTGTCTTTTTCAGTCTTTTAAGCGGGACATTGTCAAATTATGCAAAATATATCAGACACGAGGTTGACCCACCAGTTGTACACAATTCGGAACATAATTTTGCTTCAAAAACTTATTACAGTTACAAAATTGATTTTACGTGGGAATTGGGACTGAATTATTTTATATACTTTCAAGATGCCCCGTCTATTTATTCAAAAACTAACTTGAAAAAAAAACATCATGCAGCCCCTGGAAACGTGGATTTTGCAGCTCAGTGAAACCTCTGAAGATGGGTTGAATTCAAGTTGAATTAATTTTTCATACATATACGGGACATTTTGAAATTTAAAAAAATATCTCTGGCCCTAGTGGACAATCTACATAATTGAAAATAAATTTAGCAATTATAAGTAGTATTTTAAACTTTTTTTCTTATTTTTTTAATGACATTTCAAAAATGCTTATTCACATGTTTATGATATTTCAAATTTTATTATTGTTGGGATTTCAGTTGGGCACTGTTTACTCGACCACAAAATGAAATCATGTGTAAAATCCCATATGCCCATATTCGGAGGTTTCATTCAGGGAAAATCCCTGATTATGAAGCGCATGATTGCTTATCTGTGAATTCGTCCGAAAGCTCAAGCGCCGTCTGCTCTTAACTGTGCGTTGGCGCTTGGAGGCCTTCCAAATGTAATGTTTGAGGAGGGTTTGCTGGCAAATTGGATTATTTAGATGCTAATTAGAGGTTTTTAATTTGGAATATATTTTATACCAGAGGGAAAATTGACACTGGTGTGCTGCCGGAGAAATTTGGAATTGCAATACAGTAACTTGTCAAAATTCCTGACCTGCTAGCGCCATCTTGTATGACTGGAGCTTTCGTACAAAGATGGCAGCTTTCATTTAGAGTAAAGTTCAAATTGTTGGCATTTGCAGAATACTGATAGAAGGAGGAT
>JAQIXS010000464.1:0-46382 GCA_034700785.1 Rossiulus vilnensis | reverse complement strand
TATGCACTTATGCTCCAAAATAAAACACTTGAAGCAAGGCTTGAAGCAATTAATGTCATCAAAATTATGATGATGTGAAAACGTAGGAAAACAAGGGACCCCTTCTTTCTTCAAACTCAAAGTTTGAAGAATTCACTACAAGCAAGCAACTTGGACCCCTTCTTTTAAAAATGCCTGGATGGATTTGCCCTTGTTTTCCTACGTTTTCACATCATCATAATTTTGATGACATTAATTGCTTCAAGCCTTACCACTCCCCCTCCTCCTCCTCCTCCGCCTAATGATCCCCCGAATGATGCAGAAGCTTGACTGGGAAGGTTGCTTTCGGCTCCAGGGCGTGCTCCCATTTGTTGAAACCCAGTGTCATCTTGACCTGGGGCCTGCGACAATGAAAGTGTCGACAAACACGCCACAATTGCAGCAATAAATACCTTTCATGTAAAAATGTAAAAAAAAATTAAACCAAAAATGCAGATGATTACCTAAATTACGTATTTGTCCAAACAATGTGATTTAAGCTATTATTCACACGGTTATCAGACGGTAAAACCAAGAAATGCCATTAATATGTATCTTACCTTCCTCCTCATAGTTATCCTGTATAAGCACGATTTAAAAATGAAATCGAATCTTAACCACTGTCTTACTTATATACTTGTATAATCGTTACGAAAAACGTGACATCATTTCCTCTATAGAGATTACCAGTTTAGATAATCTAAGGACAATACGGTAGTGTCTGGATAGATGCACCTCAAAGTATAAAAAATCTGACCCAAAAACAGACTGTCGGCTCATGAGCTAAAAGCAGGTGAAAGGCCACCAATGCTGCATATCTCCAAGCCTATTTAAATTTACTTCCGCACATTCCATGTGTTTAAATCTGCGAAAACTTATTAAATAATGAACGATATAGAAAATGATTTTAAATACCATTATAGATGTGTTGCACGCCATGCATGAAAAGTCAGCGTCTAAAATAAATTGCTTAACATTTTGCTTGAATTTCGAATGAAAGCCAGATTTTACCATCAGCTCAGCGTGATATAAATGAAGTATAAGAATGTGCTACCCGTACGTGCAATTATTTCGTATCGTGCAAATATATAAAACGATGAGTCAATGAACAAGCGGCACTGACCAAGCACTTGGTCAATGACTTCAAATTATGTCAATAATTAACTACTATTAACAAGCTTCCAATTAGCTCACTCAAAAAAAAACCCGATTAGATTGTTAAGAGTTAATCAAACACCAGTAGTGGTAAACGTTGTATTTTCAAGAACTCTTAAAGCATTCGTGAGTTAAGCTAAAGTTATAAATATTAATAGAAAACAGGGCTAGCTTTAAATGCATATCAGAGATACTTTAAAAAATCGTAAGTGAAGATGCGTAACAAACGTGAAATAAATACGCCCAGGCATATCAGACCAACGTAGGAAGTTGTTTGAATATATTTTGCGTGTACTGCCAGACCTACATAGAAGAACTAACCCAGAACCTCCCACTATTTTAGCCACAGCAATCAGATGTTTACACTTTAGGCTTGTTGAACTATTCGTGTAGTAGGATAGTAGGCCTGCTGAATCCTAACCAAATGCACAGACTTTTATCAAGAAAAAACACGATTTTACAAAATCCGGATATTGTCTAATTAACTCGTTCGTTGCTCTTTAAAATGCTTTATTGTCGAGATCTCACAGATGAAGAATGGCAAAACGTCTGAAAAGAAATGCATGAATCTTGCATTTCGAAACCCTGCTGTTGTGTGGCAAAGTTCAAAATATTTTTTAAAATGAGTTCCTGCATCGTTCGTGGCAATATTGGACTGATTTATGAATAACTAAACATGTATCCTTCCTAAAATAAAGTTGATGAGCAAAAACGCGTCGCGCATTCAGTACTTCGAGAAAGCTAAACAACAAATTCCTATTGAAAATAGTTTTGTTAACATTTGTTGCAGATTTCTATTCGGGACAGAATTAAATTTTAAATTATCATTTTTGAAATGCAATCAAAATTTGTATACTTAAATTTGTTTTTGTTAATTTAAATTACTGTTCCAATTCTCTCGATCGTAACATAATATTAAGAATGGTCTGCGACTTACTTTGATCAAAAATGACCATTCAAGAACCAATTTCAATAGAGCATACTGTATAACAAATTTTGGTTACTTTAGCCAAGACCATGTTTGAAACCGTTGTCATTATTTTGCTTTATTTTGTCTGTAATTGCGATTTAAATTAGAAAATATTACTTTCTTAAAATATTAACTACAAGCAAAACGTGTTTAGTAGTACATGAAAGTCTGTTTAGAAGGTAAATAAAAATGAAAGACATGAAGAGTATAGAGAACAGAAGCCATAGAAGATAGAAGATAGATAGAAGATTGATAAAATGAATCAGTGCTTTTCTCTAACAGTTAGCTGCTTCCCATGTATTGAATTTATTTGATGTTATTTGAATTGTCAAATATCCATTATAAATTACAGACAAGAATCGATATGCGACAAGTTGACTTTAAACACCAATAACGTATTTATTTCAAAATAAGATCTTTTGAATTGCGCATATATATTCACATAATGACTAAAGAAATGAATGACCTACTTGATTGCTGAGTCAATGTCATCCATATGACTGAGGCAGAAAAAGGTGGAAACAAATCTTGAAAAACATCGAAAATTAGTCCACCCACTTTAAATTCTCTCTGTGATTTTAGTATGAGATGATAGGTTCCTCATCATCGGTGTGGGGTGGTGTTGTTGCAGGCGATCGTGGACTTGGCTTGACTGGCGCAGGTCTTTGATGTCCAAGGGTTGGCCGCGAGGGCGATGGAGTTGGGAAAGATGGGAGATGGGATATCGTTGTAGAGTATCTGGGTTGAGGGGCTTGTGTGGGCCTGTATGGAGTAGGTGTTGGAACAGGAGCTGGTCTATGTGATAAGGGTGTTGGTTGGTGAGGGACAGGAGCCCGAGATGCCACAGTTGGTATATGGGGACCAGTAGCTAAATGTGTCGTTGGCTGAAGAGCAGGAACTGGGTGAGTTGGTGATTGATGGACAGCACTACGTCCCTGGTTGACAGGAACTGCATGTGATGGTGCAGCTGCTGATCCTTGTGATGGTAAGGCTGGGTATGGTGGAAGTGGTGGTGGTGGAGCATAATGAGGGATTCTTCTGACTTTGGGTATGAAGCCAAACGCCCCTGCGGTGTATTCAACGATACGAAGGGTACCATCTGCTTCAATCAGCTGATACTGACCAGTAACCACTCCATTGCTATCACGTGACTCTTGCTGAGAGTGGACGTCGCCAGTGCGAGAATCATTCACAGAATAACTAAACGAATATGGCGTCTGCCAATGCAAAACAGAAAACAAGTGTTTACGCTAAGTCAGTGGTCCTCAACGTTTGATAATTTTACCGCGGCCCGCTGAAGGGGGGACGTTGATTGTTTTAATTTAATAATTTTAATTTAATTGTATTTAAACTTGCCTTCAAAATAAAATACAGTTACACCAAAAAATGAATATAATGTAATTTAACATTTTATCTCACTAGAACGCTAAATCAATGAGAATAATTTCATGTTCATTGGGCGGCCCGGTACCATTTGATCCACGGACCGGTACCGGTCCGCGGCCGGGGGTTGGGTACCACTGCACTAAGTAATTTAGCATCAAATATAATTGTGCTTAATGCAATATTAGCTTACTAGCAGGGAAACGAATAACCTGCATTTAATAAACAAAAGGATGCTCGATAAGCAAAAAAACAGCACATTTTTGCTTCATAAAATTATTATAATTGCTAAATTTCTCTTTTCGAGTACAAAATTGGTAATCCACTAAGGTCTGAATTATTTTTATAATTTAAAAATGTCCTGTTTATTTATCAAAAATCCTAAATAAACTTGAAAGAACCGTTATGCGACCTCGTTCAGCTTTGCGAGACATTTCTCACATTTTTATATGAAAAAAAATATTATTTACATCTTGTTTTCCTGATAACGTTTCGGGAGAAGGTAAAGCTTGGTAGCGTGCTGATGCTATGGCATCAGGGTTTGGCTGACCAGAACTATGAGATTTTTGATCTGATCCATGGTGTTCCGGTTCATGTGTAGATACATGCACCGTGCCGCCTACACCAGTTTGCGCTATATTTTCTGATCTTGAAGCAGTCGTCAATAACAACACAATGGAAGTAATAAACACCTGAATAGGGTACACAACAATAATCGCATTAAACACATGTCCCATTCCAGACTTAAATTCCACCAAAGTAGATAAAAGGTAGAAACATATCGAAAATTCCTACTATGCTGGTCAGAACTTGATACATGTATTTCTAACAAATCTCATGCTACAAATCACGCGAAATTCTAAGTACAAATTAATAAAATTGCATTAAAACTTAAAAAAGGATATCGCACGAGTTCAATATAAGCATCAGAATTAGATGCAGTAAAGTTTTAGCTGCAATTTTAGCGAATTCTCCAATCGAATCAATTTATGCACACCCAGATTCATCAAAATATAAAAAATTCAGAAGCATGCATTAAGGTAAGATTCCTAACCATTTACATGAACACTGGGTATAATCTCGAATTTTATCAAACGTCCAATGCCTATTTATCTTTGTTATAAAAGTAGCAAGTTACACGATAAATTTATAAAAATACACGTAAAATTATCAAAACCAGAACCTCATGTACTTCAATTATTTTATGGTGATGTCTTACCTTCCTCATTTTTCTCCCTGAGTTCGTTATTGGAATGGATGATATTTATTAAGTGAAAGTGTTAGGGTCTAAATCTATCTTTATATACCCGTAACCTAAAACCAAAATAGTGTCATTCTAGCGATTATCCGGTTTAAGCAATTATCGCATATAATAATTAAAATACTTCTTCAAATACAACTTAAGCAATAAAGAGTTGTAATAGTCTTTCACCGAGTGAAAATATCAAGGAATCTTCCTACACAAATTTTAATTATCTAACCAATAGTAGAAACTGTATTAAGCGCACGAAGAGTATTCGACAATTAAGGGCGCGATGTGTTTGAACACAAAAGTAACAGAAAGTTTCTAAAAGGTTAGAACTTTCTAAAGGTTTTGCCTTGACTTTATGCACTTTAAACAATCACAGATTTCCTCAGAACATAATATAATCAATACAATATTAAGACATGGTTATTTATTTAGATTATTTATTTAGATGACGTAATTATAGGGGGGGGGGACCTCGGAATTACAGGGTGTTGCTAAAGTCACCATCAATCTGGTGAACAAGAAAATATTTCTTAAAAACGCCCAAGTTACTGGATTATTCACATTTATTTATACGAAATATATGAATTTACACTGTGCTATAGCTGTACATAATTTATTAGTTATAATTATTTTTCTCTGCACACTGGTATCATTCGTGAGGAATGTGCAAGAGTGTTAATTATCTACAGTAGTAAAAGATATACTAAAAGGTCTGGCACGCTTACAAATTAGGGGAAAGTTCATAAAACTGGTCTGACAAACAAGGCCATTTGAGGCCTCTTGGTTAAGTTTAGGCAAACTGGATTTGCGTGATACCATTATAAATTCAATGCTTACACTGAACTTTCTGTGCTTCCAAATTCTATGTTGTCACGCACAGATCCAGTTCGTTTAAATTTCCCCAGGAGGTCACGAATTGCCTTGACTGGAGGATTCGTGCTTTGAACATTTTTCGTAAATTTTCTTATTAATTGCATTACATGTTATCCCCTTTTACGCTGCATGCTACTATATACTTTTAAATACACAATCATTTAGAATGATATCGGTTTTTTGGAGAAAACTGACAAAGAATAATGTTATGGAAAGTTGTAGCCCAATGCAACTAACTTTATTTCTTCTAAATTTACGCGTATAATCAAGTCAATTGTATATTTTTATTCAATGCTTTATATGGTCATTTTATTCAAAACTGTAGGAAGAATTTTATAAGAAATTAATGGGAATCAAATACAGCGCAGTCGGCAATAATCGTTAAAGGTATTCATGGAATTATGTCAATGGATTAGAACATGTCAAGTGGTCCAGTTTTCGAAATGGCCCCCAATGGACCATTTCCAAGTTCGCCACCAGGGGCGAGAATTCCAGTTTTGATTTTTCATGCACATGAACTTAAACCATGATATCAGAAGCACATACATGTAACTAGATGACGTCATTTCTATGACGGCACATCCTACAAATATCCGGAAAAAATGGCTCCCATAGTGGCGAAACTTTGCAGGCCTGTTTCTCCCCCTGAATGAGTTCATCGTGATAGTACTAAAATTGAATTTTGTTTTACACACTGATGACTATTATGAAACAGAAAACGTGTTTTTAACTACATGTACATGTATATATGGTTAAGATTAAAACCTTCTATATAAGAAAATACGCCAAAACTTATTGAAGACCATCTTTTTGCGAATCTCAAAGGATCTAAGTAGATCAAGAATTCCATGTACTTAACATTAAAACCTAAGATTTGAAGCATTAACTTTAAACGATAACTTATTCGGAATTTTAAACTACGTCAAATGTACAATTTGTTTTGGAGAGTAATTTTTGAACCCCACTTTTAATGCAACTTTTTAAGATCAGGTTTTGTCTATGTATCAGGTTATGCTTAGATGAAAAAAAAAATCACAAACAACTGTCTAAAATTACAGGGCGGAAGCTTTTTATTTGTGTTATCGAATGTCAAAAATGTTTCGGTTGCCTGGTACACTTTTGTAATTTAAAAAAAGTAGTCAAAATTCAGAAATTATTTCCAATATCGAGTAGAGTGTATTAGCCTGGTTAGTTAGACAAGTACATCTACAAGTGACATGCAAAACAAGATAAAATTGAACAAGCTAGATTTCCGTGACTTAATCTCCAGTGGTGAATTACTGTCAATGGGCATGCCAGTTGTACCAATCATTATCCATTAATATAACTATACTCAAAGGAAACAAGCTAAATACTATTTCCCTGAATAACCATTGACACTTTTATAGGATTCTTTTCACACAAATGCTTGTTAGCACTGCATCATGGTTTTCGAAAGAAATCCAATTATTCATATGCTAAACATGCTTGTCCTGAAACAGGGCAATGGTGTTAAAGGGTAACATTTAATCAAATTTGATAGGCCTACTTTTTGTCCTAACAATAAAAATCCTATTTCTCATATAAAGAAGCCCGCCTCAATAACATGAGCAGGAGGATGAAATCAGGTTGTTTAACAGCAGGCTAGGACCAAGGTTACAACGTGCAAACTATTACTTTACAGATCACTGTCCATACATATTACGTTAATCAGCTCAATGCGTTTACAAAATACCCAATCCATGTAATTACTGGCATTAACATTTCTGCAAGACTTATTTTTTTGCATGATCTCATACTCAAATGAGAACTCTGTGCGATTTAAACCGCCATCAGTTGTTTTATGTCCCAAGTTGGGCGGAGAGTGATTGATGCTGATTTCAAGAAAAAACCGGTTTAACTAGAAAATTGTCGGTAAGATACTAGCTGTCATGGAATTCGCAGCTAATGCTGTCCCACGACCCTGTGGCCGCTAGAGGCGCAGCATGCCTCTAAGTGGCTCAACTTCAACGTCTGACGCCCCCTCAGGTCACCTGACCAATTGTTCAACTAGTGCATAGAAAGATGGTCAACTATCCAATGTAGGATACAGGTGATGCGCCACTTTTACTGAAATTAGCAAAGCAAGTCAGCATAAAAATAAGTTCTTGTTTTGTACTAGGAACGTGCATTACATGATTAGAACACATTCATTATCAAGCCAAATATGCAGGAAAGTTACTGACCTCAACGACTTTTGTGGAATTTAACGACCTTTTTAACATATACGAATTTGACTTTTGTAGGCCAGCCTATACTTAGCAACTCAGTAGGCTCTCTGGTGGACTTACCAAGACTCAAGGATGTTTGCTGCTAGTTCATCAAAATAAGTGGCTCATCAAATAACTAGTTTATAGATGGCCAAATCTTATCCACTGTACAAAACAACTACACATGGTTGCTTCAAATACTTATTATAATTGCTAATTTTTTCAACCGTTTAGAATTGGTCGTCCATTATGGTCCGAGTTATTTGCATAATTTGAAAATATCCCGTTTATTTATAAAAATAAATAAATAAATATGCTTTGTGTAATGTTTTTTATAAATAAAATAGATTTTGAAATTATAAAAATACCTCGGACCATAGTGAACAACCAATTCTTCACAGGGTAAAGAATTAACAATTATAAGTATTTGAAGCAAACGTGGGTTAGTAATTTTTCATGGTGATTCTGGGTTGGGTTGAAACCTCATTCCTGTAATTCAAGTAATTTACAATGAAGTATTTTTGAGAGCTGTTTCATACATAAAATTGTTAAATACCAAAGAGTTAAAAGGTTTTAATTTTTATCGACGAAAAGTGTCATATTTGACTTGTTTAAATTCACTATCAAATATACTGCATGCACTTCTGCATTGAGTTCTTCGCGTAAACGTCTTAATTTCAAGAATACAGACGAATGTAGTCCACAGGAAAAGAAAATTCTAACAATAAGTGCGCTGATCGTTTTATTAACTATACGCATTATAAATACATCCGCTGGCCACAAAATTAAAATTCACTCCGCGGGTTTTGTCACGTACAAAAAAAAATACTTAGTTCTGCAATCCGTATGATATTTCGGTTCTTAGCCCTGAAGGCCCACGAAATGTCCATCAGTTCCGCTCTGCGTGTCCAACAATCGCCCATTTATTTTCAAACAATTTTTTTTCTCTTTTATAATTCGAAATATAATAGAATAAAGTGCTCGCAAGGAGGACCTCCAATGGCTAACGCACAAAAACATTTGTAGAAAAATACTCTTATTTCATAAATTCTTTCTTATAGACAACAAAGAAGTTTCCCATGATCCCTTCCCCCCCGTCAATTTACCCCGTTACAAAAATCCATCTAATCCAAGGTATGCATGCACGCCATCATTAACCGCATCCGTAGATCCTGTTTCTTATTGAATCAACTCACGTGTCAGTCCACTCTCCCTTCACAGAAGAAAATATTTGGCATGTCTTGGCTATTTTAAATTGCGTCGTTGTAGATTGAAAATACTAAAAATGGGTTGTCATTTTAGTATTGAGGAAGAGGTTCTTCGTCTTCCGGTTGAGTTGGTGCTGGTGCAGGAGCTCGCTGGCTCGGGGTGACTGGTGCAGGCCTCTGAGGTCCAGGTGCGGGTCCTGGTCCGGGTCTTTGGGGAGCTGGAGCAGGTCCTGGTCCAGGTCTTTGCGGGGCTGGAGCAGGTCCTGGCCCTGGTCTTGGCTGAGGACCTGGTAATTGTGGAGTTGGTGCTGGGTAAGTTGGTTGAGGACCTGGTCCTGGAGATGGAACTTGAGGAGCTGGTGCTGGGTATGATGGCTGAGGTCCTGGTCCAGGTGCCGGTCTTTGGGGCGCTGGTCCAGGTGCTGGTCTTTGGGGAGCTGGTCCAGGTGCTGGTCCTGGATATGTGGGTTGTGGTCCTGGTCCAGGTGCTGGTCTTTGCGGAGCTGGTCCAGGATCTGAGGGTTGAGGTCCTGGTCCGGGTACTGGTCTTTGGGGAGCTGGTCCAGGATCTGAGGGTTGAGGTCCTGGTCCGGGTACTGGTCTTTGGGGAGCTGGTCCAGGATATGGGGGTGGAGATCCTGGTCCGGGTGCTGGTCCAGGATACGGTGGTTGAGGTCCTGGTCCAGGTGCTGGCCTTTGGGGAACTGGTCCAGGATACGTAGGTTGAGGTCCTGGTCCTGTTGGCGGTCTTTGAGGGGCTGGTGCAGGATATAACGGCTGAGGGCCGGGTCCTTGAGGCCCTGGAGCAGGTCCAGGTCCCGGGGCAGGAGCAGGTCCAGGGAATGGCCTTTGCGGGGCAGGAGCTGGGCCTGGGAATGGCCTTTGAGGTGTTGGTCGAGGACCTGGGAGAGGTCTTTGGGGTGTTGGTGCTGGGCCTGGGAAGGGACGTGGCCCTGGGGCTGGAGCGGGGCCTTGGACTGAAGGTAATACATTGCTCTGAGACTGAGACCCTGGCCTTGGCACAAACGGAGGAGGCTGAGGGGGAGGTGGTGCAGCATTGGGTACTCGTCTAACAGTGGCTTTGAAGCCGTTGATCCAATCGGCAGTGTACTCCACAATACGGAGGCTTCCGTCGGGCTCGATCAATTGATACTGGCCAGTGACCACGCCATCGTTGTCTGCCGTCTCTTTGCGAGAGTGAACATTGCCAGTTGCGCCATCGTTGACATCGTATTCGAAATCGTATGGCATCTATGGGCGGAGCGAAAAACCAAAACAATAATATCAACACATCTTGCATGATATCAAACGTTGGGATTCTCTTCCAAATTCAGTTTAGCAATCAACATGGTGTGATGCATCACATATACCCCTCCCAACCACATGGCATATTTTTTCTGACAGCAAGGTACAGAGTTGAGTTGAATTAAATTGAATTGAATACCAAGTCTTGCAGGCCTGATAGAAAATTGGTTCAACTGATAAATGACAAACAACTTGATCGCTGATGCAATTATTTGTACGATATTGACTGTAGGATAAAGCTTTGCTTTTCAAGCAATTTTTGAATTTTTTAAAAATGGTAAAACACATTTGAATTGAAATGCATTCATGCCGGCCAAGTTTGAAATGCAAAAGCAACTAATTTTAACATTTCTAGACATGTTTCATAAGACATTTTAAAAAATAAGTCACATATTACTATTAGGATATTATTATTTCAAAGTAATAGGCGTTTGCTGTTTGTAAAGTTTCGTAAATATCTCAATGCTTTCATAATTTTTTCTTGAGCATTTGGCGCGAAATTTCTTAGCGTTTGAAGAGTTTGCAGACATTCTCAATCAACGAATACCTTTCTGAGTTTTAGATATTTCTTAGATGAAAACATGATATTAAATTATTTACCGGATTATGATCATGATGATCGTGATGATGGTCGTCTGGTCCAAATCCAGGCGCAGGTGCCGGTCCTCTTCCAATAGGTCCAGGACCAGGAGCGGGTCCGGGGCCAGGGGCTGGTCCAGGGCCAGGAGCAGGTCCAGGACCAGGCAAAGGCGTTAGACCAGGTCTCGGACCTGGAGCAGGTGCTGGACCTGGTCTAGGTCCTGGTGCGGGTACAGGACCAGGTCTAGGTCCTGGTGCAGGTACGGGACCAGGTCTAGGTCCTGGTGCAGGTACGGGACCAGGTCTAGGTCCTGGAGCAGGTCCAGGTCTTGGTCCTGGGCCAGGAGCCGGAGCTGGACCGGGGCCTTCAACGTCTGGTAGAGCTAAGCCATTATCTATTGGCCCATAATCCGGACCAGGCGCTGGCCCAGGTGATGGTTGACCTGGTGCAGGTCCAGGAGCAGGTCGTGGCCCTGGTGCAGGTCCAGGAACAGGTCGTGGCCCTGGTGCTGGTCCAGGAGCAGGCCGTGGCCCTGGTGCAGGTCCAGGAGCAGGTCGTGGCCCTGGTGCAGGTCCAGGAGCAGGTCGTGGAACTGGTGCAGGTCCAGGAACAGGTCGTGGCCCTGGCGTAGGTTGCCCTGGGGCTGGACCTGGAGCAGGTCTAGGTGCAGGACCTGGTGCCGGTCCTGGTGCAGGTGCAGGAGCCGGTTCATCGTACTCCGGCTCTGGCGGCAAATCGTACCCTTGAGGATGCGATCTGGCAAGGGCTACCAGACATAATAGCGTCGCTAGGACGGACACCTGGCGTTTACAGAAAGAAATCATTTTATGTTCTGTCATATTTAGTGGATGCGCGCATCATTTCGAGGATGCTACTTCTCATTTGGGTCAATGATTACCTTATTTCTGGGGAAATAGAGGTGAACCAATGGTAACCTGACTACGTCATGCAAGCATTTTTTAAATGCCAATACCGGTACGTTTAGTTTATAGGTTTGAATAACGACCGTCGACATATCTTCCTGGATGCTTATAAACGTACTTGGATTTTGTTTTCAAGCTACACAATGAAAGCCAGAGTGAATCCAATGGCAAAGAACGTTTTAACTCAGATTTTAAAAGTGAACTTTACATAAAAATAACAGGGTAAATAAAGTAATTTGAACGATAAAATGCATTTATAAAAATAACACTAGCTATTACAGAGCTATAAAATACCTTTATTAAAAGGTTTATTTACAATTTAATGTGAGCAGTCCACTAATAATTTGTTTTAAAGGATTTTCAATATTTTCGAAAAGTTATTTTTGTAACTATTTTTTTTAAAAAAAACGACAATATTATTTACGGTTAAAATAAATGTTAGAAAAATATCATCAATAGTACATTTAATTATTTTAAACGTGTATTACTTGTTTTCCCAAAATTTTCTTTGGCATAAAATGCCAGTCAAATAGGACGCAATCTAAAGACATTATTTATGTACTGAACTTGCATTCGAACAAGGCTGTATAGCTACTAAACTTAATTGTTGTCATCTAGAAATCACAAACCCTTCCTTCAGAAATTACGAATATACGACCAAGTATTCAAGTATACTGGTTAGCTATCACAATCACAGGAAGCCTCAAATCGTATTACCCAATCGTTATAGAAACAACATACAAATATATAAATATATATCCCCTTTTGAATTTCCGCGTCCATGATTTCCTTTCATATTAAAAAAAATCTGCTCAGCTTATTTCTAACCGTACAAAATTGTAGCCAACTGATCGAAGAATCAGTAAGAGAAATAAAAACATTTCTCGATGAAAATAATCATATTCCTTCAGCCATTCGTAGCACATTTGGATGCGATGAAGTTAGTGTAGATTTTTGGTAATCCTCGCAATATGACACCGGTAATCCAACAGATGGTATTCGCGGGCATGGAGTGTTAGGCTGAAGCTGGACAACATGGCTTACCTTCATTATTTCGGTGTTTAGGAGAAGAATCCAACAAGTGGTGCTAATGCATGAGTGCCATTGCCAGAAATGGGCTCTACACAAGCTTTATATATCCGTTGAGATCTGCTGGAATTTTTGGGGAGGTTCACAACCAGAGATGCATTAATAGAGATGCAGGTGAGAAACGGACACAAAAAAACAGGGCAACCTCCAACGTGATTTTGGAGCTTCGCGATTCACTCAAATTGAGAGTGACGTCAGTCACGTGGACGCAATGTGGGAGAATTGTCCGGCACTCTCTTCTATCCAGCCATATACCGTTTCTCGAATTTTTTTTGGAGCACATGGGTCAGTTTTTTTGGGCTGCATGCGTGCCTTCATCAGGTTAAGTTTTCTAGGTGGGCTGAGGTAAGTGAGGAACATGACAGCGAAAGCCAAGAGGATGTCCATTGCACACGCATCTCTGTTGCAAGAAAGAGTTTGGAAAGTGGAGGAAATGCAATCACAATTTTGCCCCATGCCACCTGTTGAAGAAACGCAAGAAGCAAATAAAGGAGTCTTGAACAAACAGAACGAGACATAAATCCACATTATTTATTTTGACTAAAAAGTGAAATAAGAGCTTCTTTTCGCCCCACTAACAATCGTGGTATGGATAAAAAAAACCTCGAAAACAAGATGCATAGCTTAGAGGCAATGAAAATCATTAGGAATTGTACAACCTATATAACAATTGGAATTATGCGTCGCACATACTGAAATTTGGCTAAAACCTGAATTTAACATAAATATTACAAAGCAAAGTGATCGTAAAAGTAAAATACGGCTATACTAATTCCATGCTTCGTACTTTTACAAGAGCATAAAACATGAACAAATAACTAACACACACGATGACGAAGATCAAATAAATAAATAAGGATAAGCATTGTGGAAAATCACGTTTTCTCAAAACATCTACTATAATACGTAAAACGAAATACAAGCAAGTTCATTTCGCATAAGCTTAAAATGTTTGGAAACCTGGCAAAAAAATCAAATTCTTATCTATTTCTACATGCATCTCCAATAATATCTTCCAATCATGAAAACGCGTTTCATGACATCGATAGTTTGATTTTGATTCTCTAACGCTCAGAATCCGGCTCAATGACAAGCATGTAATAGAAGTCCTGTCAAAAATACACTGCAACATGAAAGTTTAATGGAAATTCTTGAAATGTACGCTGAGAAACCAGATATTGTTAGGTCTATTTATCAAGCTGATGAAAAAAGCTGTAGGTGGTAATAATTTCAAGGAAAATTTAAATTGGATTCAGAAAATGTTCTGTAATAACATCCGTGAAGCTAAAAATAAAATGTACAAGCCAATTCTTTAAAATGAGAATGGTTTTTGGAATCCTGTATAATGTTTAAAGTCAACTTGCCTTAATAAAAATTCTAAAGATAAGTTAGAATTATATCATGAATGCAGTGTTTTGTATGTTAGTACATTTTAAAATTTTCTGCATGTAAAAATTGAGATACAAATAAAGTGTAATTTAAAATATTTTTATATAAGCTCTTATATAAGTTAAAATAAAAATGTGATATTAAACAGAATGATAAATTCAACAAATTAATGCTAAAACGTACACTGGAAATGCGAGCATGTATAATTTCAATTTGGTTACAAAACTGATCTGTTTTTAAATTTTATCTTTCTGTTAATATTACAAATGTTGCCAAATCTGTGAATGCAGCCATAGCGAATATTTCCAAGTAATATTTCCATTGATTAATTTATCATTATTTAGAGATATTTTAAATTTAAAAACATCACTTTGGTTTAGGTCGAGTTAACGTAATTATGCGATATGATCATATTTCATTTTGTGTGAAATTGCGACTGCAAATAACATCAATTAACTAAAGTATACAACCGAAAGAATGCATATCTTACAAGTACGCTTTATGCTAACGTCGTTTAATCACTTTGAATGGTGAAAACTTGTTTTGTCATTTGAGCAAGAAAAGATTTGTAACAAATTTAAGATAAATTAAAAGTCTGCCAATTTAAAAAAATCCTAGGCATAAATAAGATAAAACTAGTTAAGAGCAAAGGCATTAAAGCAAATAATCGCTTGGATATCGCTTTGAGATTTAATTTGCTAGCGCATCGCAGTGCATAAAATTAAAATATTTATTAATCATAGTGAATATGTAGTGTTAATTAATATATTACTTTACATTTTTTTTAAAGTGTTTTGTTACTGACTTCCAGAAATATAAACATGGTGTCCATGGAAGCTGGTGGCAAATCTGTTTATCACAAAAAATCTGTTTATCACAATGGTTACAATTTTTGCCATATTGGTTTCTGAGATTCTATCTTAAAATCCTCGATGAATATCAGAATTTTGAGTAATGTAGTATGAGAAATACACAATTTAATTTATACATAAAATAAAATAAACACTTTCTATTATAAATACGGCACTTTTGGATAAACATCATTTAAGGTCACAGTTTTCAATTTCTAAAGTGAAAGGTAATCAGCAATAGCTTTAGAGATTAAATTGTACCAGTTAAACAACAAGTAACCGTTTAATTAATTATACCTTGTTTGAAGATATTCTTGACACAAATCAATCAGGTTTATGGCAACAGTAAACCATCGAAGAGTCAAAACAATCGAAGTTAATCTAGGTAAAAAGAAATTACTTTCGGTGTCTTGCTTAATTAAAAATACAGGAAATACCAATGAAAAAATGGTTCGCCAAATTTTAAAAGCTCACGTTCAAGTGCGACGACATGCAGGATTTATTTCACATATGCGGTGACATAAGCTCAAATTACATTCGCAGGAAATGCCAGGGGAACGTAAGTTCAATCAAAATAGGGGTAACCTAGGGAAACCCAGAAAAGTTTACGAAATTTCTCGCAGATTTTAATTCATTTGAGGTAATTTCATTTACGTTTAACTTCTAAAAACAATTGCAAAAATATTTCGATTGGTTTGATTAAATAATTGATGCTAATTTTGATACTAAATTGCTAATTGATACTAAATATTGATGCTAATTTAGCATAACATTATATGCAAAAGTATAACTGATAAAAATATATGAAACTGTTGCAAAAATGTAATTAAACATTGATAATTATCACGATCAGATTTTCAGAAAACTAATCATGTAGTAAGCATTGAGTATTTTACAAGTTTATTTTATCACTCTGGTTAACATACATTTGTAATTTCTTGTGTTAAAACAATTAAAGCAAATTTTGAAGAAAGAAAAAAAATCGATCAAACATTCCCAACAGACATTTATAACTTACTACACTAGTGTCTGAGGGATCGCTAAAAATATTTAAGACATGCAATAATCCACCGAATATGTCATTCATAATTGTACGCTCTAAATACTGTTATTTAAGCAGAAACCAACCAACTACTGCATACACACATTATGTAATTTGCATACTAAAATAAAACAAATGCTCGTATATTGTATTTCTTTAAGAATTGAAATTAGTTCAAGCACGGTTGACTTTATTTGCCTATTTTGGTTTAGAATAAAAGAAAGATCAACCAGATAGTAACTTACTGAGTTTCTCATCCAGATTTTATGATATCATTCAGGACGTATATACGTTTTAATCATATGACATGAATAATGCGTTATTACTTCAACGAAACAAAACTACAATTTGATGAAACCGCGATAAATACAACAAATTTATCTGGTAAAAAAAACAGATAAATTTGCCATGAGTCATAAAACTGTTCCTATGCTGAGATAATTAGGATTAAGTTTTGTTTTTTTCATTCCTAAATCAAGCAATAGATTAAAAATAAAATCAGCATTTCCGTAGAATTGCTAAAACAATTCTTTTAAACTCCTCTTCCTTTCAGTCGCGTGTAGAACGTAAGGAATTATATAAAATATAAAAATGGAAAATAAATCGATATCTTTGATAAATCTCTTAATGTTATAGTACATGAGTCGCTCTAAATCGCACATAATTCCATGATCATCCACGCTTTAAATCGACTATTATAACAGATATGGGCCAGACCGCAAAAGCATTTGTGCAAATTACGAAAGCTAGCTAAGCAATATTATATTTCGTCTTGTAGGCCTACATATATTTATTAAACAAAGGCGTTTGTTGCATCACAACCCAGCGTTTTGAATTAAGCTCACAGCAGTTGCCGGCTTATTTTAGGCCTCTGAGTAACTTTTTAACTCAAATTCTTGATTTGGACGGAGGGATACGAAAGAAGAATGAGAAAGTTAAATAGTTTCCCAGTTTAGAAACAGACCATAACACTAAACATGAAGAAACAACTGGGCATCCCACTTATTTCTTTATAAATTAGGGACATATAACGTAACTATACGGATTATCCTTGGCTTCTTTTTTGTGATACTGAACAGAGGGAAATTAAATTAATGAATGGTTGTAATTACATCCCATCCCTAACGTCTATTAATATCGGTTCCAGCATGTGGGAATATGTTATGTTACGAAAGGAATATCGGTATAATTCGTGTGAAATTGAAGGTACATCTATTTCCAAATATTGTAATTATGTGCTTTTAAGAATTCAAATTGATTAAACAAATCTTTTCCCTTGTCTTTCAATATATTTCAACATATTGAACTTTTTAACATAATAATAACCGAATTTTTAAAAACATCATTGTTTTTGTAATATGCATGTGATTGAATATTATAAGTATGACATGTAGGGCCCACTTTGTATTTCCAAAGCAGGTTCTACATAAGAATTTGTAGGAGTCCACAAAATCCTATACATGTACCAGCAATGGTCAAGTCTATATTCCAACGTGATAGTGCACTGACAATAGGGATTGCATAATAAAACAATCAATAAACATTTTTTGACAGTGTGTAAAAGTATTTCATTTAAACCAAATATGTGCAAACGCGACTACTAACTAAGATGATCTTTGACATAGATTCGATCTTTAATGTATTAACCGTAGAAACAAAAAAAATGGATATTCAAACAAAATAAATGTAAAATATAAACAATTACAAGTTTTGATAAACTATCTGAATTTAGAAATAAGCATTTGTTTAAAATCACAAAATAAGTGATTTTAAACAAATGCGTTTTTTAAACTCAGAACTAAAATGAGCTAAAATGAAATTTCCTTTAGCAATAATTAAATTAAAAGTATTTACATTATATAATTTAAAGGACTTAGCTTATCACGAAATGGCCTTGAACAATTCTAAATTTATCACAAACCTTTGGATATCATTCAGCGTATGACAAGATGCCAAAAATATAAAAAATCTCACAAAAAAATAGAATACGAAAATGAGTTCTAATGTATTTCTAAAAAAATGGACGATTAAATTAATACGAGGTACTACATATTTCACTGTCGTGAGAAATAAAACCATCATTGTCATGAGCTCTTTTACACTATTTTTTAAAGAAAAAACATTGTATTAAAATATATTTGAGCGATATGATGGTCTTTTATTATGACAGCGAAGAGCGTGAGAAAACGAATGCATGCACACTGTACATGTATATAATTTCCACAAAAAGGCGTTAAATTCCTACTACTATACTGACGAGTTTGTCCTAATTATAGTGTAGCAGTAAAATTTAAAAAAATGCGTTAAATCATCAACACACATTCTAAGATTATTATATTGTACATGAAGTAGACAATGGCTGCAAGAATAATCTCCATAAACCATAAGGAGCCAAAACAGAGCACACCATGCAAATTAAAGATTATATAAATTCTATGTAAACCAGTTCAGAGGGTTTGCATCGTCGGCATGTCTTTTTAAAGATCCATATTGTGGACATAATAGAAAAATGCATTAAAAGCGATATCCGGAATAACAAAAAACAAAAAAGCAAACAGAATTAACGACCTAGATATACGCACGTACATCAAATTAATGTTATTAATTAGAGTCGTGATGATCCTGTTATTCTTACACATTTCTCAGTATAAACCAAATAAAACCCTGAAATTATGCATACAATTTTTTACTTACTTTCAGAAAGGATTAACCCAACGTTATTATGCTGAATTTTTAAAAGTAACATACATTTTTATCTGCTTTCCTTTTTAGTTAACGCTGGAATTTAAACATTTTCACTGTTAAAAAGTTCAGCCAAATTATATACATTTAGAACACGAATATAAAACGAAATGGCTTGCATCATCCCGTAAAATTAATTTATCTATTTCTCAGATGTACTTGCTGGGTTATTTTCACGCCAATCTTGAAACCATTCACAAGGGAATATTTTAAAGTTCTAATTAACAAGTAATATCAGAATTTTTTTACTAAAAATTAACAATTTTCCAAAATATTTGTAAAACACCAACTCTCGATGGTTTCGCCCCAGATAAATAAGAAGGATGTAAATAATAGACACAAACACAAAGTGAGCTAAATCAATAATACTGAAGAATAACGCATTAAATGAAAAAGTGTGCCTGCTTCATGTTATTAGGTCACAAAAAGAGTTATGAAGTACTTAAATTTCTACGAGTAACACTCGACTACATACAAAATATTGTACAAAATTAGTTAGCAGCATCTTGCTGCAAATAAGTTGTCCAATCCTATTTTTTCGAAAATTAATGATTTTGCCCTCGCCCTGTATATAATTTAAGAGGTTAGATTTACGGAAATAATTTATTTTTATTTATGGCAGGCAGCCGATTATCTGGGGCGAGGACTTAAATTACAACCTTTACGATTAGTTCAAGCCCTTTTTGAACTCAACAGCGAAGAATGTTTAGTATAAAGTGTTCCTCAAAATCGTTTTCTCTGAAAACATAATGGAAGAACAATTGATATTGCGATTAACTGTTTTATGCATAAAGCTTTACATAATCCAACTGATCTTGTACTCATATTTCATGTTTTTCCACACAGTGGTCAAAGTTAACCCCATAACGTTGAAACTTTCGCTGCTGATTAATACACATTGTTACGAAAGTCATCCTGCAGTCAAATTAGTCCATTATATTGACTCATGTTATTGTTATATATGAAAGATTTAATCAGAATTTTGAATAAAGATACAATAAAGAAAATGCGAACTGTGCAGCTTGGACTTGTCAGTGCCTCATTCAGACTGATTTCTGTACAATGTATGCCACATACTGGATGAGTAAATATTTCGAACCTGCCGATAACCTTGTCTTTCAATGTATTTACTATCGAAGTAAAATTAAAGGTTGATGTTAAAGGAAAATCATTGACCGTGTTAGCAATGCAAAGTGAAGTCAAGGATAAGAATGGGAGAAAAATGTTTTTTTAAGAAGTCGGTTTCTGTTGTTCATTATCAAATTACTAGACTTGCTCCAGTCAGGTGTCAGTAGAATTAACGCTGAAGAGCACGAATTGCAATGAAATGCTACAAGAAAATTTTGTAAAGCCCTATCAGAATTTTCCCCTGCAGCACAGGGTCGTCAATCAGCGTTAAAATTAATAGGTCAAACTAGTATTAATGAAATAAATATATTAATACATTTTAAATACGAACAAATTTAATCATCATTCAGCACCTCTCGATATGCAAGCTGCAAAAGGTTTCTATAGAATGCTTGTCATGTTACAATGCACTGACCTACACATATTTCAATAAATATTCAGTCCCTTAATTGGAAAAGAAAAACAGGCAAAGGATATAAACAGTGCCACTCTCTTAGAAGTTAAAATTATCCCTTCGTGACCAATAATTCAGTTTAATTTAGCACAATCCGATATTCTGAATCTTTTTCAACACTGTTGTGTAAACACTGGTAATGCACGTTATACTGATGAGTCTTGATTTAGCCAAGGAGGCCTTGATTTAGCAAACGCTAAAAAAGACAACGTGTGACTGCGTCATTATATCGTGAGAGACAGGACAATGTGTCTATCATAAATTTTGTTCAAAAATACATTAATTAATTATATAGTGACATTTAAGCACGTTTTCGAAAAGCTTTCATTTAAAATTGAAGAACATGCTAAGCCTGAATTTCCTGGTTTTAAAATTCTTGCAGCAGCATTTATTTTTATTAAATAAGATGAACTGAAGGAATTGGGGAAATTTCCAAAAAAAATTGAATTTTGGCCGAGTGCCTGACCGGGATTTTTATTTAGATTTTCCAGTGATGAGTTTACAATTTTTTTATAATGGTTCTTTTTCTGACAGCATAAAGAAAGAAAATACTTTCAACACGCAACCAATATTTTTTTTGCTGCGTTACTATTGAATATGCCAGACATTTTAGATACATATCTGATATCTCAATAATAAAAACCATACTGCTGTGATGAGTTCAAAACTAGCCAACTTTTAAAGGGCTAAACAAGCCAAAGAAATAGGACAACGAATAAGCGTTTTACTTTATACAATGAAATTTGAGATACTGTCTAATGGAATACCATTAAAAAGATATGATGTGTGATTAGCCATAGGTATACTGTTATTTACACAAAGAAAATCTATTCAGCATATTCATCTATGAAATAAATGATATAAAATAAAGCATTGAAATATTTGCTTACACAGTATTATTTAAAACACAGCTAGACGGTTAAAATGATTCTGGATACATAAAGTTATGCACGCTACTTCATCACAATAACCGATAAATCGTCAATTGCATTGTTATGTATTTAAAGATAAATGTAGACATACATGTACTTGTCGTTGGGAAGTGACGGTCTGTTACTATAAAATGATATGGAGCATTGCCAAATATTTTAAGTCAAATCAGAAATTTAATTAACCAACAAGTCAGTTTTTCGGAGAATATCATTAAATTATCAGATGAATATCTGGAATGGTCACGATTACATTTAAAATAAATAAAACGTAAAAAACGTTTGATCTTCTTAAAACTATTATAACTATTAATAGTTTGCAGTTACACCTATCCGATAAAGCAATTTACTATTTCGGACCAAAATTGCATTAATGTGACACACAGGTGCTATTTTCGTTGAAATATTCAACGCCAATACGAAAAGAGTAAAATGTTATCAGATTTCCTGTTCACTGACAATGAAACAAAGTGTTCTTCAATGAACACAACAATTTTAGCTACAATTCGAGACATTTTGGTTTATGACCTGGTCCGGCGCCGAATAAAAGTCAATTGACATTCCTAATTAAAATTTGCCACATTTATCCAAGTGAACAATGGTGCAAAATTGCTTAAAATAAATTGGAGCTGCCATGTTTTGGAATAGAAAAAAAAACACGACTGATAAACAAGAAAAAAGTAGTCTGCTCATTTCTTCATGCTGCATTTTTTGCTGATTAAAATAAGGATTTAACAAGAAGGTGCGGTTCGTCGGCTTCATATTAAACGATGATCTACATTGTTTTCAACACCGCATAATAGCAATCACGCCGATAAAAATCTGTGCAATAACAAGGTGATTAGGGAAACTTATCACACAACATACGCTAAATCTAAGTGTTCGGCTACCCATACAAAGCTGACCCTAAATATCAACGCAACAAAGCGTGAGTGGTCATCTATTACTTTGCATTCAAAACTCTCATCAAGATGCAATGGTGTGAGATGGGGCTTAGCATTATGCTACTATCTTGGGCAATATACAATGCTTTCGTGTAACTCCTCCTGTATTATTTCGACGTGCTTGACCTCTACTTGTCGTACATAGCCCTAAATTGCGACGTCTTCAATGAAAGGTATTCAGGAAGCAACGCCATCCTATATGAATTAACCGGGTGGGCACAGCATTGGGGCTATAGGTCAACCGAGAGGTTTATGTTTAGGGAGGATAGGAATTTGTTGTTTTTCCATCAGGAAGGAAGTCTATTCCTCATCAATTATAGCAAAACAGTTTGAAATTCAGCGCAGACATTTTGTTGGAGCCATGCAGGTGACGAGTCATTTAAAATACGTTAATCAACGATATCCTTTCTGACTTCTACGGATAGAATGAATGTCTTCTTAACTAGAACATCTAAACATCATTGATCTTTGTCGATATAGGCTACATTATCAAACAAACCTTTTCTTATTTTAATCAATTTTCCTCTAATCTTATCGCTGAGCAAACTAATTTACACCGAATATTAATGAAGTAACATTCTAGGTTGATACTTAAAATATCTGAAATAATATGCCAAGAAATAAAGCAGATGAGGTGCAACGTTTTAGCCTTAAAAGGTAACTTGCTACCGTGCATCGTTGATTAAAACAACAACACCAATAATAGCTTAAATAACTGAAATTTCTAGGCTATTGGGAGATGGGTTCAATATTAGACTACCCTTATATTAAGATATAACACAGATGTGTTATGGTGTTATACCTAAACGTGGTCTTTAACTTCATTATCAAACTATTATTTCAACATGCTATCACATGTAAATGTAGTTTTTATACACAATTTATTATTATTTTTTCCCATAAAATAGAGATATCATGTTCAATAAGTATGCAGTGAAATTTCTAAGCTCTTTCATCCTTTTCTTTTGGCAAATCTTGCCATAAATTTTCTTATTCAGTATGTTATGTTTGCAATTTCTTAAATATAACATAACTTATGCGGAGTACAAACTATTTTGAACAACAAAGCGATTTAATAGATATATACTTAAACACAACGAAAGTATTTACTTTTATAATTAGTTTTATTACTATTGGATCTGTCCGAAATATAATAAACAACGTCATTTTAAAGTAGCCGTAGATTTATTACAATAAATAACATTTAAAAACAACATATTCTCTAAGTTGCATACATTTTTAAATTACTAGTAAAGTTTTGCATGGATACGTAAATATTTAACAAGTCAAGAGATTATTGTTTCTTCATTTATGTAAAATTATAGAAAGTTGACAAAGGTATTGTGTACATTTCAAATGATCTAAATAGGAAATATGATTTAAGAGGTTTCCAAACAGGTATAGTGAGCGCGTGCGACCGAAGCACACTGAAGTAAGCACGTTGTGTAAATGTATAGGATATAGGGTGAATATTGTACCTGTGCACATGGCAAACGCTACGCACTGGCCTCGAAACTCACAAGTTTTGATAAATAATTATCATATCGACTGACCTATTCTTGAACTTAACAAATGAAACCCATTTGGGCCACCGGCATTTCACATATTGCGTTCCCAAATTCGGCTCTAGCTTTAAAAAAACTGTAGTTATTCGCAACATCTTGTCATTGGTTCGCCTCGGGCAGTATTTAAAAAAATTAAACTACAGAAGCTAAAGAACGTCCATCAAAACGATTGAAAATGTAGGAATAAATAAACAGTTAACACGTGTTTGCATGTGAGACAAGTGTGGATGTTTAGCAAACATCACATTATACAATTTTTCTGTCACCAATTAAAAACTAAGGATGCAAATTACGATAAAACTTTCATTCATATTTAAATGATGTCCTCTTTCGCCACAGTTACAACAGCATTGTAAATTGGGTCAAATGTTTGCTGAGTGATGGGACATAATATGGTCTCGTTTGATTTCCGAAGAAACAGATGGAAATTGGAAAGTAGGAGACAGTAAGAATGAAATTTAGAAAGCAACTTTGAAAGCCAAGACAACCAAAGTCAGGGGTAACATCTTTTCATAACGTATTGAAAATAAGAAGTATATCAGCTAAATTTAATGTAATCAACGATCATGTGAAACCAACCATGAAAATTTTAAAAAAACTACTAATTTTTTTCAATTTCAGGGCATACTGAAAATTCAGAGCAAAGTTCATACATAGGTTTTTATGTCAATGCCCGTACAAAACCATGGATGAGAGCATACCTTTTTTGCAATATATTTGTAACATTTGTTTTGGATAACCTACTTTACCAAGTTATGTAAAAATTAATATCAGCTCGAATACATAGCATCACAAATACATGTATGTGTGTATTAAAATGGATGGATAGGACCAATTTTAAACACTTCAAAATGTATTATGATTATTAATAACCCAAACAATTTCAAAATTTATGTACAGGTGGTTGTTTTCAGCTAAAGTAATGTGCGATGTTTTATCAAACAGTCATGTCAATGAGAAGAAATATTTTAAAAATGTTTTTACGAGATCGATAAGTAAAATTAATAAATTTATAATTACCGTAAAACGTCGTTTGCTAAATATGTTTGTCTTTTGTTTTAAGATGCTTTTCAAATATTTCTAAAACACCATGACATAATATTTTGCAAGAAGACAGTGAGAATATTGCATTGAAAGTTGTATGACAGTTTCTTTCCGATAAATACAATGTAATTGCATCATTCTGGAAAAAAAAATAAACCTTAACGGTAAAAATGGAAATATTCAAGTGTGTGTTTTCTTCATCTACGAAGCTTTCAAGATAACTTTCTAATTCGGAATATTTGAGGACATGAGGGTGTCCAAATTAGAATTTGACGAGCCTGCTTAATAAAGTCAGTTGTCAATATCTTCTGGATGCTACCTGTCTTAAATTCCAATACAAATTAACGAACGAAAGCATTTAATTACTACCGCAAACCCATACAAGAATTCAACATCATAATAATAATACATAATAAAATGAATTCAGTAAATAAGAAGGTTACGAAATATTTACAATATTCCTTGCTGGCTGTCAATTATGCTTGTCAGTGTAGGGAATACTATTCTTGTCCCACATTTGAGCTAATGACCCAAATAGAAACCAGCAATGACGAGAATAATTGGGCTGATGCAAGAAAAACTTTATTGCAATAAGGTGCACAAAAATCTCATCTAGAATTGATCAGAGTTAAGCTGCTGCCTTAAACACATACCGGACGTTAAAAATTGATAACAATATTTAAGTGGATTCTAAATGTATTACAGTGAACAGCATTTTATATCACTGATTATAATGCTTGGAATCACAGCAAATAATTTATATATGACACTTCTTTGTATCGTTGTATGGCCTTGAATGGAATTTATCAAAAAAGCAAAACTTTGACTTGAAAACGAAGGTGCTTATTCAATAAGATTAAACAGTTTAAAGAATTGCTTCTAAAAATATCACCAACTTTTATTCGTTATAAAAGCGTCTGAAGGTAAAAAACCATCGGGCGATATAAAATGATTCCTGTAGGCCTACAGGCGGTGAGTTTCATTTTAAATGGACCGGGCACAATGAAACAAATTCGTGAGAAAGGGATTCACAGTTAGCACAGTTCCTGATCAAAACCCAGTCGCATAAAACAATTAATAGATGCAATTTATTAGGCCTTTCAAGTCCTTGACCGAATAAAACCTTTCACATCTAGATCGCTCAATGTTCAAGGAAACTAACTTGCAAGTTTATATCCATTCCTAAGCGCGTAGAACGTAAAAAGTGAATATTTAAATTTTACCCTATATATAATTTTCTTCTTTCCGCAACTTTAGGAAACGCATGCATGAACATTTCCGAAATAATTGTCTGATATATTCCGTGCCTAATTTTCTGCAGCGCGTATATTTCATAGTTTCTAGAAACCAAGTGTAACAATGGATGATTAATGGCATAAGATTTTAAGGTTAGCTTTTAAACTTACTATTTGTAATTAAGCATAGGCCTAAAGTGCATGTAAATACCGTGTAAACCGTGTAATGCTGTGTACATACTGTACATTTTAAAAACTTGGGGAAAAATAAGGTTATTTACATTTTATAATGAACGTTCGTAGCTAAATTTAACTGGTAGACAAATATTTTCAAATTGTTAAAATTTAGAACACATACCTATATATGTCTCTATAGAATTTGCCTAAAAACTTGTCCCTTTCATGGACGAAATTGATCAGAAAAACTTATTTGAATTAAAGCTTTATAATTACTACATGTATTTCCTATCCAATCGATACAACATGGAAATATGTAAGAAACATTACGATTTATTTATTTTTAAAATTAAAGTAAAAACACATGTTTTCAACTTTATACTTATATAATATTATCATAGCTTTGTCTCATGTAAGCATTAGCTTATTTATCAAAAGAGAAGGGAAATAATGATAATCGCAGACATTTGTATGGAATTAAAGTGCACATTTTTTTATATAAAAATACTGTCGAGAACTAATCAATAATAAATGTTCACTCGTATACATTTTCTATTAGTAAAAAAATTAGAAAATAAATAATTATCCGGCCTAAAATATGAATGTTTCACTATTGTTAATTGCGATGCTTGTATCCCACATGCATGTCCAATTAATTTCTTACACCTTAGTCAGAAATGCGTGCTGCAGGAATGCTGCATGGAGTAATTATTATTTAGGAAAATGATATTATGCGGTCCAGAAAATTATACTCGTGGCTGAGCTGTATAATAGTCGATCTTTTGGCGCTATAGGGGTTCACGCAAAAAAGGATCAAGATTTACAAGATAGCTGTCAAAGGAAACGCAGTCTAGGAAGTGAAAGAGCCATAGCAAAAATTGTATACAGCATGTTTTTTGACTTACATTTTGAGCTATGATTTTGTTTGCCAACTAAAATTTTACATGTAAGCAAAATAAACTGACAGCTATATAACCAACGTAAAACTAAATCTACTGTAGCTTAATTAGTTTACCATTATGACAAAAAGTGAAATTCTCACATCAAAATTTCAGTATTATTTACTGGAAAAAATATCCCAATTAGCCTCCAACAAAGGCATAATAAATAATTAAGTGACCTGTTTATCCATAGAATATTGTATTGGCAGTTCACATCTACCTAGTAAGTTAAACGTTTGTGATTGAATTACGTTGAGAAATAGGATGATTTGTCGCCTATTATAAAAAAAATTGAGAATAAAACGCAGTTTCTTTGAATCACTGTCTAAAATAACACACAAAAGAGCAAATTTACATATAATCCCATACACCAGTTTGCAGGACGAAAAATGAAATAACAGTTTTGCAGTTTTCCCACAGAAACCCCCCCCCAAAATATCACAATGCCCTTGGTTTATACGGATAGGTAAATCCAAGAATTCAACTTGTTTGTATTTTTGTTTGTTTGTTGATAAAATTTCTTCTTACAATTTCCATTCCTTTACCAGGCAATAACACATTATCTTCAAAATGAATAAGAGCAACTACGTTAAGTAAAAAATAAAATATAGGCCTATAGATGCTATACATGTACATACAGACAAAGATGCTAAAATTTGCACAATTCTAACTAATAAGTGAGCACTGTACAATATCATTCTCATTGCGCAGAACATGTGTTGATATGCATAATAACACTCAGATAGCCGTTTGCATCGTTGAATGATCTCATTAAAATCTAAATTTTGACGTCTCAACTTGTTAAAATAACTATTGCTGAGAATATGGATTTATAATCAGTGCACTTGTATTGATATTAATATTGTTATGTCAATGTCAAATTAAAATTATTCTTTTATTGCTCATGGGATTATTCAATTCATCATTTAAATTCATAAAATAAGGATAACTTCTTTCGATATTACAGCATCTTGCAAGTTCATTTTCAAATTTGTAACCAGGATAAGCTAAAAACAGTTACAATTCGGTGCAGATTAACTTTAAAAAAAATTAACTATTACGTAAACTTTCATATATTTATGTATTTGACAAATTTATGCAAGCATATTTCACATCATATTACAAGTACATTCTTCAAGAATATGATTTAGAAAGTGCATGTGCTAAATAGAAAACCGAAACAAAGATTTCGAAAATTTAAAAGCCAATAAAAAACGTCTGAAGCAAGTAAACAGCAGGCATGAAAATTGTATAATATATTCATTACGAAGTAAATTCGCTATAAAATTAAAACGTAAAAACAATCTCGAATGAATCTAGAAATCTCATTATGGGCAGACATGAAACAGTACTTCAAATGGCCATGGGATAACGTTTTTAAAATTACAACCTGCACAGTTTCCGAAATAACGGTAAACCCACAAGGACAAATTAGTGAAACATCACGAAGGTATAATTAATAAAACTTTCCGCGAATAAAACAGGTTACTTGTTTTTTATTGCAGCATTGCTAACCCAATTTTAAATACCGTTGGTCATGGCTATGGATATTCAAACAACAAAGTGAATAGCATGAGTAAAATTTTAACTTATTAATATTAATTCATCGATGCTGCTATTGAAGCATGCGTAGAAACGAGATCCAATTCTATTGTTCTCTCACTGATTATGCTAAACCCAATTAACGTTATGTTGGCGAACTTGCCATTCAACACCAATCAGAAAAAAAGCGTAAAATCTTCCACTTATTGTAAAGCATAATCTAAGGTGAAGTTAACATGCATTAATTCTCATGCTTTTAAAATTAAAGCATACTCAATTTCTTTTTTATTAAATAGCTAGCATATACATTGTTCTTCGTTACATTATATATGTAGGTTTCCTGCGAAGAACATGAGAAAAACTTCCAAAGAAAACATTTTAAGGTCATGCTGTGTCTGGGTCAGTCTGATACAGAAGTCACCAACGTTTTAAATTTGTACCTATTCTGTAATTTCGTTTTTCGAATATGTTTTTCGAATATATATATATATATATCCTGACTTCTCCATATATAGCCGATTTCAACATTAAACATGTGTTCCTTCGGTCATATTGTGTGAACAATAATGTATTCTATAGTGTTTTTTCACTGTGGAAGCAAAGCATGCGTCACCAGCTGTGGATCTTAATTAACAAACACTACACATGTGACAATCTTATTTTTCATAAAGGTATACAAAACAGGCATTCTTAAACAGGGTAGAAGAAGACTGTAGACGTAACGTAGTAATTTTTTTTAATGTGTACCTTTTATTCTAGACCTGCATTCTGTTCGTGCACTAGGTGTTATCATCTGCATATACATGTAGGAAGGCCAATGTTTAAGATATTAACACCACGATTATAGTATCCTAATTTACACTGCACGAATGTCACACCCTTTCATACAACATGCACAGTATTTATTATTACACCGCATTTGTATATGTGTTCAGCAAAGCAATACTGCAATGATGCCAAATGGGTTAAAATACCTATAATAAACAGCCTTAGGCTTTGGGAAACTCCAGAAACTCTCACTGCCCTTCAGATGATGAAGCACCCTTCGGTTCAGTCAGAATCTAGATTTAATACTTTTAATTGTAGTGCACCATCTCTGTTCCCTTCAAAAGTCAAGTATAGATAACACAAAAACAGAGGGTAGCAATTAAATTTAAAAAAATGATGGCATCAGCACATTTTTGCGCTAAAAATGTCGCAATAGCCTGCAATAAAACTTAATTTCGTTCGCAATTAGTTGCGCAGCAGCTCTTCGCTGTGTCCACCCTGCATCAGGGGGAAACGCTGGCTTCGTGAGCAAAATATTTCGCTAAATTCATGACCTAGATGCACGTATCGGCATTTCATGGTGCATCCTTTGCGTGCTAACAATTTGTTTGCGAGTAACGCTTATAATGATTGTCTTCGAAATGCGAAATGCACGTTCAAGGATAAATCCCATCAGAAGCATGATGGCTGTAATATCATCACGAAAAATGCAGGAAACAGTATAGATCGCTGGAGATGACGAACAATTGAAATAGCTGAGAATTACATTTCAAAGGTTATTGTTGGCCTGGAAAATGTTATCATAAATTCTGGAAATGCTAGACCGAAGAGGAACAATGCAAGCGCTGGATAATTGGTCCATAAATTCATTTCTTATGCCAGCTATACCATGTTCGCTGCCGTTCACATTCGTGACGTTTACATAATATTTAGGCATCATTACACGCCGAAATGACACCCAACGTAAAATGCATGCTGTGATGCGACTATTTTTCTCATAATTGCGTTGTGTGTGAAGCCATTGCCCCTGTAAGATGATTAGGTTCAACGCAAACATGGTCGCATTGCTTGTATGCCCACGAGCGATTGCATAAAACACGCCTGGTTTGAACGTAAATCAGCTTTCAAAATTTCTTGAATCATAGAGCCTGTTTAGAGTAATCAACACATTTATTCTCCCAAAATAATTCAAAGCTATTAGTGCTGATGGTGCGAATAACAAATATGCATGACCCATGTTTAAAGAGGAGTAAAAGCCACGAAACTGGCACATTCGCAGGCAAATGGTAATCATGTACGGTCCTTCATTTAACATTTTAATGTCATTACAAGTACCCGTTTAAAATCAAACAATAGTTTTTTTTCATTTGTCTAAAATTAATTCGACCTCGACACTAGAGGCTAAACAGAAGTGAATCAAATCAAGCCACATATACACGTGAAAGTAGAAGTTTGTGCTAAATCCAATAGGGTTCACTAGGCCACCCAAAGAAAGTTTGTCAGCGCTTTCTTGCATAAATATCAGTTATTACCGCTTCGCCAATCGAAAATATAAGCAGTTTTATACAGTATAAATCGATATATATAATCAGTACGTAAAACGTTAAACGTGTGTCTTTTCCATTAATGATACCTGTTCAGAAAATTTGAACATGTGCCGTCCTAATTCCATATTCAATAACATCAAGTTCATAGCATCAAGCAATTTTGGGCATTCGACTTTCGGCCTTGTAACTATAAAATCTACTTGGTTATTTAAAAATGACGTCATTAGAGGACGGTGCAGTTAACAGATCGTTTTTTGGGATGTTTTTAAACAAGTAATTAATTAAATATCAATGAGTGGCGTCGTTTTATGCAAGGCCTACTAGAAAAACGTCCATTCATAAAAATTGAATTAAAAAGAAGTAATTTTACCAACCAATTAGTGCTTTGTGATCGTGACTTACAGGTTATTTATGTACTCTGGAATGAGGAGTTTAAACCGAATTTTAGGATCCTTCCATTCGTGATTATCCAATATGCGGGAGCCCACACCTTTTTTAAACTTTGAACGTACTTATGAAAGTGCTCTATAGTATTTTGTTTTGGTTTTGTATCTAGATCGATCTTTATATCGAGTCGAGCAGCAAACCAACAATAGCTTTTTCATAATTTTAAAACATTTCATATTCTCAAAAAATTAAACATTAAATAGTCGCATTATTAAAACTAATGAAAAACGTTCGTTTCTTAAGACAACCTATGTTACAAACTTTCTAACATGAATTAAGTAAAGATCTAATGTTTTAATCTTTCATCTTTATCTTCGTTTATTTCCTTTTTAGGCCTTATTTTCAAACTTAAAAATGGCCACGAAGCAGTTTTCTAAATGTGGGTTTCATTTTGCAGTAAATATTCGCAATTCCGAGATGGTAGACCTGCGCACGTGAGTTGTTCTCTCTCTAAAGTAATAAGTAAAAGTTCAACCTTCGCCGCCCACGAAATGTGCAACTATAAGAAGGACCAATAAAGTAGGCCACTTCGTGATTTTTTTTCTATAAACTAAAAAAGGTTACAAAAAATCAGCATGAGGATGTTAGCATGTCAACTATGCTGGAAATTAAATCCGGTTCTCCGAATGCAAGTAATCTACTAGCTAAGAAACTGATATTTAAGACAGCAAGAAAATCCCATTTTTTATAATTAATTGTCAATTCAGCCCTTCATGTAGACAAACATTAACCAGATTAATTAAAAAGATGAGCTTGAAGGTTGAGATGCAATGTTTTTATTGTTTACAACACTATGGGAAAGTCCTTGAGAAGATCCTTGTTTGAAGGTACTACTCGAAAAAAAAATTATAAAAAAATGAATCAAACCTTCCCTATTCATCATCCTTTGCATCGTAACAAAAAGAAATACCATTCTAGCAAGCACGCCAACTAGATATCGCTTTAAACGAAGACTTAAGCTCATTGGTCATGGGATTTATTACTGACCTCATCTACTCGATTTTTCTCCTTCTTTTTACTTTTGTATCACAGTTAAGGTTAAAGGTGAATTGATGCAAGACAACGAAGAGTACATCTATCGCAGGATTAACTTTTCGCAGAACCAGAGCTTAGAATGTATATCTAATCATGCATAGCTATGAATTGTATTATCAAAGAATTAGTAATGGTATTGTTTCCTGTATTCTTGTTGTATCCTACCGATCAATCGTGTTTATAATTCAAGAGCCCCATGATAATCTCCATTTACAGGTAGAGATAAACCGAATGAACTTCATAGTTTGGAGAAATAGCTACGTGTATGCATGTAAAATAAAGGCAGCGGTCAAACTTATCCTTGACAATAAATAGCACCGTGGAATCATTCCTCTTCCCTCTTAATTACATCCTGGTACTAATCTAGTAGTAATTTACATGCTGACTTTAAAAAATTGTAACTACCGTTATAAACAATAATTCAATCTTCCACACACGTTTTGAATGCATAATTTTTTGACGCTTTCTTACCTGCCTACTATTTCGCAAAAAATGAGAAAGTGATTACAATTTATTTTTTTGATTTTAAATTGAAATTGCAAGTATGCATGCCTACAAACATGCCTGCCGACACACACGTCTGTGCATATTCATCCTATATCTGAAAATGGTTAACCTATCTATTGTATCAAAGAATGCATGTATTTTTTAAAAAATTATGTCAGGTAAAAACAATTTATTCAAATTTTACAACAAGATACTTTGAAGAGTGGCTACGCTTTTTTTACTCACGGTTATTTACCTCTTTTTCATTTTTTAAAAAAAATGTCAAATAAATTTTGATTTTACTATTAAGTCACTTAATTGAAACCGAGGTCGAAAATTTAAAGAAGCATATCCACTTGTCCATTTAAAGTCATCATGCACCGTAAACTTCCTTAATATTACCTATAATAAATTATAGGTGGACATTCCTGTAATTTTTCAAAATGTTTGACATTTATTACCCAAATACAGTCTATTGCGCATATTATAAGAAAACTAGTTTGAATGCAGACTGACAGTCAAATAAACAAGTGATAAGACTAATAAAATGTGGAAGAATTTACATGAAGAGCAAACATTTTGATAAGGAAAGTACCTTAGTGAGTCTGCATCATTACAATATTCACTATGAAAATGCATATTTTAAAACTGCTAGACGAAGCATTAAAGAATAAAATAACCGTCGCCACCCGACGTATTGTGCTGAACATGATTTCCGAGTGCAACGACCGGTGAGAGGGAAATATTTAATTGAAAAGCAAAACGGTACGCCTCGTGCACCAATTTCGTTTCAGCCTAAATGTTCAGGCTTAAATGGCACAAAATAAATCACTGCGTAACGCCGCATTTGGTAAAAAGAAGTAAGTAAATTGTCCAGGAATGCACACTCAGGTTGGATTGCAGTGTTGATTTTCTCACCACATGTGCATAATTCATCACCCAAACATTATGGCAATCTTTATCACTAAAAAGTAAATATATTAACAAGCATGAAGTCGACGTGCAGCGTGCATCAGGTATTATAGGCTATTAACTAAATGCAAAACGGTACAATAGTTAACGATATTCGAAGCACTATAATTATCATTTTTAGGAAGTATGACCGCAGCCGTTAAACAATACCTGTCTATACTGTAGACATGGCAAGGTTTGCCAGTTTTTGTTGTAATTTTTTAAGTTGCTTTTGCATGTTTATGTCGTCGTCTTATATTTCGCAATATGCGTAACTTGTGTACTACGTTTTTACCAGGAATTCACAACGTAATTTTACTTGTACATGATTTTTGACACCGAAAAAACCCAGAAGGTGTGAGGACAATGAACGAATTCTCGATAATTCGCGAGGTATCACGTAGAGAGCTAACATTCGGTGCAATGTACGATTTCCAGGAACATACCAGCAATTCAATGCATATATTGTAGAAAATGTAAAGTTTGCAAACAATTTAATGACAAGTGACTCCATTTTCATAATGTAAGCATGCCATGTGCATGCATTTCAATACTACAAAACATGCAGTTCAAGTTTCCTATGACAAGCCTTGCTTTTTGCATGTGTTATCAATGCTGACCACCTGCTGTTAATTTAGGTAAGATAATAAAATATATAGATGTAGTAGTTGCTATTTAAAACATCTAACACGACTATATTGTTTGATCAAAAAGATGCAAGAGCAATTTTTTGTTTTAATCGCGAAATTCGATTTTTTGATTCTATGTCACGGAACAGAAAATACGAATTTTACAGGTTAATTTCCAATAAAATATTTTAGCAGTATTACCCTTCCTATTCTGATTGTCCTGATTTTTTAATTAATTTAATGGCCATGTTTAACAATGCTTTTATTTTGTAATTATAAAACAGGATATTAATTTAAAATAACTTATTTCGAATGTTTTAATTTTGACATAAACGAACAATATATATTTGAAACTGGCAATCCACGAATTAAAATTATGTATAATTAGATATTAGGAATATTCCACAACGTGCCTCAGGAGAATTACCTATCATATAATAGTTATCAGTTTACTGAATTTAAGATGGAAATTAAACGATAAGAACAACGTTTCATCTATAAATGAGGGCGCCAAAATGACTCGATTACCCATTGTTAACTTTAAGTAGCATACCGTGTCAAGCAGATAAAAGTAGTCAGAAATATAATTTTCCGCTTTAAGAAAGTCTCAACGCATAATTATTGATGCAGAATGCGCAGTAGTTACGGAAATAAGGGTTCTTTCATCCATTTGGAGTGACATTTATACATTATGGTACACATGCGGTCAAGAGAGGGCGCAGATTATGCAGCGTTGAATTTGACGAGTTATGTGCTTTCCATTTATTAAAGTTTATTCACCTCTGAATAGCAGATATAATCGCATTGTGTTAAAGAGCTTTCTTTTGTAAAAATCAATAAAATCTGATTAATATATAACCTTTATTGACCCATATTCAGCATAGGAAGTTTCTTGAAATACGCTTACTCCCCCATCTGAGCAATAATACCATAATTTAGAACGAAAAGCATCATCTGACATCTACCTGTACATATTATTCGGACGAAAAATTCCTTAAACATTACCTTATTATCATTAAATGAGAGCTATGCACATATTGATGCCTAAAACTTCAATTCAGACAAAACTGCAGATGAGTTACATATACTTTGACGGTCAAGTCTGTTTGAACCAGAAAGACAGTTTTCCGTAAACTACTGACGAAGCACTGCGCATAGATGTTTTACAATAAAAACACACGTACTTCACTTTAAAAAAACAACATAAGAACCTTTAAAACTATACACGTCTGATTTTTTTGAACAGGTAATTAAATAAATTATGCTTAACACCTTCAAATCATCTGCAATGCTGCATTTAACTTACTCATACTCAATTAACAACGCCTTTTTGCAAGGGCTATGGGCAATTTCGAAATATTTTCAATAGCCTATTGGGGTTTGTTTTGAAATCCGTGTACTTTATTAAGCGGAGTGAAATGAGATTTTCTTGATAATCCGTAACTCGAACACATTTCAAAGCGAAAGAAATAATCTTCCACTAAAGGCATACAAGTCGACAAAGTTATACATTTATTCATAAAAACCTACAGATTATAATCATAAAAGATACATGCAGCATAGCTGTTCTGTTGTAGACATACAGTAGCTAAAGCCTGAACCAGCAGTTCTTTGTAAGCAAAATGTATCAGTCTGGATAATCTCCAGCTCGGTTAATCAGCCACCGGATAATCGGGATAAAGTCATTTTGTGTGAAAAATATTTCCAAATTAACAATGCGCCGGGAGTCGAAGTCGAAGTATTAATTAGGTAACTTGGTTGTGTGGTTTAACCAAATAATAGTGAGTCATCGGGAAAAGTTCGTTTTCCTTGAATTGAATCATAATAACAATTTTATCAGAGGTCGAGGAATATTGTCTATGTAGAATAACATTATTGGAAAGTGTTGCTCCCTAGATACTCGTACTTAAACATTAGCCAAAAATGTGGAAACCCGCATGCCATACCAAAGGCCAATTAGAGGGCATATGCCTGCAAGCACAAAATGATGTAAGCTGTTCTTCTAGTTAATACTCCTGTGAAGAAGCTGTATTTGTCAAACATTATTAAAATAGATGCAATAAACTTTTATTTGATAGACACTAAGTAGAAATAGAAAAACCTGGGAGACTAAGCCTAGTTCATTCGTCATTTAAACAGAAAGAGATTAGAGAAATTGTTATAAGTTAAAATGCAGAAATGACAGCTGATTAAAATTGCCATTTAAAAAAAAAATAACACTTTAAAATCATAAAATTTCTAATAGTTGTTTTTAAATGGGTAAAACGTGTAAGATAATCAGAATTAGGGAAAGATTTTAACAACATAATTGCCCTTTTATCGATAATGACAATGTTAATGTCATTCTATTAATGTACGCACGACATGCATGATTCTCACGTCTAAGTGGTTGCATTTAACCTCCGCATGCGGCGGCTTCTTCAAGTTGAATATTTTCGCAGATTCATCATACCCTTGGTATTAACTAACCCGCGAATTGTTTCCACGCGATCAAGTTTGCACTTCTGATGAACTTTCTTTCAATTCGGCTAAAAATCGTTTGCAGGTACGTTTTTTAAAAATACATATAGAAGCTAAAAGACTTGCCTGGGTTCAATTGCGCTGAACTGTGGCCTAGATAATCAGCAACGTATGACGCGCATTAGAAAGTATGAGCTACAATCAACATCAGCTTATGAAGCTTAAAAGCCAAAAAAACGGGCAGCAGGCGAAAAATAAAATGCAAGAAAAGTCTCATGATCTATCTTTTTTAAAAAAGCAACATTTCCCTATTTATTAGCAATACGATCCGTGAACTGGAAAACCATACAGGAAAACTTGCAAAATTTTGAGGATTTTTTTAATATGTAAACTGCGGTATTTATTTTTTCCGTGAAAGATGCTGTTGAACATTTTTTTTCTCACCTTTATGAAAGAGTCATAATTAATGGTAAGTTCTGCTAGCATGCCTACTGCATTTTTTTCGGAAGTTTTCAATAAAAACACGGACGTGTTAGCCGTTGACCTAAAGCAGAAGGTTTTAAATGTAGTCCATCCTAGAGCCATTTTTTACTGGCAACGCTTTAAATGGTCATAGTCAATGTGTCAGTAGGACTATTTTTGCAGCATATTTGACACGCATGCTTAGCCATTTGATACTTTAAATTGGCCGGAAATACTCGTAAATCACTTTCAAGTGGCATTAAAAATGGTTACACTACGTTCAGAATGGGAATTGAGATGAATTAAACGGTATTTGAACCTTTCACGTGGATTGTTAACAAAAGGTAGTATCAATAATAATGTCTAGGATACGTCTATAAATTCGGGGAGGTAAAATGGCGGAATTTTTAAATAAACTTAATTTGTTAGATATAAAAAATTAAGATAGTAATACACGGAAAACTTGCTAAAAAGTTAAACGTACCTTGTATTTTGATGGAGTCTGTTATGTAGTAAAACAGGAACAATACAAAATCCTACAACAATTTATAGCTACGTTCTTATTTCCTTTAAAGTTATAACATCTAAATTTACTTGACAAACAATATAATAAAATAGCAAGATTTTACAAATCATATCAACATGTTTCTTAATAAAGATGGCGATCTGTAAATTCCAAAATAATTCTTTAGGTGTAATTTATCTGTTACACATTACCGCCAAATATTACTGAACATTTGCCAGATAAACATTCAGGCCATGAGGTAATACATACATGTATGTTGATTTAAATAACTGACAAACAAAAAATTCAGATATGTATAATTATGCATATTATAGTATGGGCCATTGAACAACCTATTAAAATGATATACTGTATATGCTGAAATTATAAACACCCATACTGATACTTAACAAATGCCCTAAAATTGCTTCAACTGAAAACACATACGGTGTATGACCACCCGTAAATTTTAACGTGATGAATAACGATGTCAAATGGTCAAAATTTTTCTGGTTAATTTCTTGAATTTATTTTTGCCAAATTTATTCACCCTACTGTTCTAGGTTTGTTGTCCGATTAGCTATGTTCAAATGTTGAAGGTAAGTTCTCATAAAAATGGAAAATTTAGTTTTTCTATTAAAATTACAAACAGATAAACTTCAACGCAAATAAACAACACATGTATGGAAAGCCTAAGGATGTTCTGCCTCAAACATGCTGAATAATGTCATCAAATTCGGCACAACTGAAACCTGAAAAGGAGATTTTAAATAAATGTGAATCATCCCTGTAAAAATTTAGCTTAAAAATCGCTGACAGAGCATTCACAGACAGTTTCGCTTTCATTCCAAATAGATTTTCTTTAAATTGAGCTCAATTCTGTTTGATGGACAAGAGGCTAGTCATGCGCAAGAGAGTGATGTAATCAATATGTAACAATGTAGCACATATGTAAAAAAGTACACATATAGTTTGCAATGAATTCAAAATGTTTAAACATTGCACATTTAAAGATATGGGATTACACGTTGAAATAATAGCAAGCAGCTCAGGCTTGTGGTTAAATTATCAATACGTGCGATAACATGCTCTTAATTGTTGTGCTTCGTTTAACTCAGTGGATAAATAGTTTTGTTCTTGAGTTGATCAGATCTTCAGCTGGCGCATAAATTGCATAAAACAACGAATACAACAGTTTAATATAGAATTTAAAGACTAAAGTTATTTGGAGCGAAAATAAAGCAGGTTACATATTCATCATGCATTTCTTTTTAGAAGCAAATCAATAGATGCTAGGAAGTATATTTCACCATAAAATGCATCAAAAATAATGACATAGCAAAATATTTTCGGTATATTTAAAAAAAGTCAGTATCATTATGAACTGCAGAACCAGTTTTCCAGTTAACTAGGTTAATTTATCAAAAATATGAAATTAAGAAAGTATGAAAATGAATATGGAACAGTACACATTTTGAGGGCCAAATTTCAGGTCTCTGAAGCTAACGTGAGAACCCAGCTTAAAACGTTAGTTGTATGCCGGCGAAGTTAACCTTATCATCTTTGTCATTGTGTACCGAAAGAATTGGTATTTCAAATGAGGGATATAGGGCGATTAGCTGCACTTTTGATAAGTGGAATTGACTTTACAACGAGAATTTTTTGCCACGAATATCTAATTAGCAAGAAATAGCAATTCAACTTACGATAAATGAGCTAGTTGCTTTAAGTTAAATGATAAATGGGACTATTCAAAGGATTTTTTTACGTTTCAGAAACAAGAGTAGAAATTTAAAAAGAAAAATTCGTAATGCAGATACTGCATTACAGAATTTTTTTAAAAAAATTGTTCGAAATGCGGTTAGCACATCGTGGGAGAGGGGAAGCTAACAAGATTATATAGCATACACATTCTAGCATTAACAGCTAATTAAAATGTACGTTAATAAATATATTTCATAAAATCATAAATGTATAAAATGCGAGACTGCTGTTAATAAAGTAAAACAGCTAGGAAAAAAATTAAAAACTTCACAGCTAACATTAATTAGCCCAACAGAAACAACATTTATTCAACTGCTAAAGTGTTTGCATATGCCTACTAATCAAACTTGTGTTCTTTAAGTAAATTTTTTTTTCTGGTCAGTGTTATTATTCCTTGGCATTGCGAAGTGTTGAAATTAATATTTTATGAGATTTAATCCTTTTCATATCATGACATTATTTATTTATTAAAGATTTATTTGATTGAGTTCAAATGCCTCAAATCGCAAGCAAAATAAACGTAATTTATTACTTTAAAAAAAACGAAACAAATAAACAAGATAAAACCTTTCAATAGCAAATAAAAGCAAGATAGATTTTCCACTTAAGTGCGTTTTCACATAAATTGCATTTTAAACTTATTTTTCAGCAATAAAGGTGTTTTACAGTCTTCTCGAAATTTTATTGCTCTGCGGACATGTATTTAAAGATAGTGTTACTAACACAGATCCAGTTGTTGCTATTTATCTGAATACGAACAAATAATTACAAAAACGCTGCGTTTCTAATTTAGAACTTCACGGAATACCCTTAAGGTTTTCAAAACTGGATTTGTGTGAACAACCACGCACCACACGAATCAATGTTTTATTCACCTTTGATTTGCCAATTGTGTAACAATATTGCTGCAAGTTCTGTAGCTCATTGCATCAAACTGCTGGGAATATTTTTACCTATTAAACTACCCAATACTGTTAACTAGTGTTTAAAACAAATATTGGGAAGTAGCGCTAATCTAGTTTAGGGCGTTGACACTACATATGGGGTGATGAAATAAATTATGTAATTGTCAAAAAATTCTTAAGTTAATATTATTCCAGCAGCGCAAATCAGTTAATGCACGAGTAGTAAAAGTTGATATGAGATAACGACCTACAAGAGCTGTGTGGAAATATAAATGTTGTTGAACCTTGTTCTTCAGTATACACTAGGTAGCAGTAATGTCACAGGTTACACAAATACAGGAATTAAGTTTACTTCCGCTAAACAATTCATTAACAATAAACAACTTGCATGGATAAACATCAGCCACGTCCCAGGGATCGCTATGCTAGAAATTTAGAACTTCACGCAATACCCTTAAGTCAATCAAAGTCAAACAAGTAGCAAACAGGGTAGAAGTCGTAATATCATTCGGTGGTAAATAACATTCACATGTACGTTTTTCCTAATTAACCAAAAAAAACCGCAAATACTTTACACTTCACCACGTATTTTATTTGATAACTAAACCATGTCCTACACCGTGAATACAAATCAGTAGGATTTCAGTATAACAAGAGATGACACGCTTTTTTAATGGTGCTTTACTCAATTGCATGTAAATGCTCCTAAATCTCCCTATACCTCTCCAAATACAGTAACTACCAAAAGAATATGACATTCTGTAGCTGCACCGGTATTAAGGGTCATCCATATAGGACGTCCAGATTTCCCAGTTTTCAATAGCGGACCCTACACGCTCATTATTAAATTACATTATCGATTACGCCATCTAATGACATTATCAGCCATCATTACTTCTCAGCTTTATTCGCTCATTACTAATTACATATTTGCGTCATTTCAAATGAACTCACAATAGGGTAAACACGCGCCATCCATGTCGTGCCAGGTTGACATGCAGTTGCCTGGTGCACTCGGACGGGTGCATCCCCAAACATTTCTACTTTGTAATGACGACGTAATAATTATAGCGACTCTACACGATCATTATTATGATCTGTGTATAACAAGAGTATCCAGAACCTTAACCAATCAGAAATATTCAGCTTATAGATCATACCTTCTCTGATAAAGAAAATCACGTCTAATCGGCGCCAGTGCCCACCAATGGGAAATTATTCTGGGGACAGGAAAGATTAACTCACACACAGGATCTCTCTTTCTATTGGTCGATTTGAATTCCCAAAATACTCTTGTTATAACAATACCATAGTGACGTATCAGTTCACCGTTCACGCCCCCAATAAGGATGAAAATCAGAATTTACATAATTTCTGGCAATAATGCCATTACAGTTGGCCTTACACAATCATTAGTAATGTCATTAGCAGAAGGTAATGTCATGACTAATGAACGTGTAAGGTTCGCTAGTCACATTTTGCAAGTCCATCTCACCTAGACATCCTTTATGGATTACGCTAACTTTAAATAACCAGTTAATGAGTTCAAAAAACCCTTAATTTACATACAGTAAATTTAACTGTTTAGTGTCAAAATGAAGGCCTGATAAGCAATTATGCAAAAATTGAAGGACAAAATGAAAATGAAGTTTCTTTCCTAGATTTTAATAACTTTTTAAAGTAAAAAACATCAGAAAAGTTTTTAAATTAGATCAACACTTCCGAGTAATAATTAGAAAAACTACCGATTCATCATGTACACGCATTTTTTTAGAAAATGTAACGGCACAATGTTTTGAATAATATATTGCATAACTGCAGAGCTAATGGCTATTAGGGATTATCACCCTACGAGCCAATATAAAGTAGGGGAATCTTATAGGTAAGTATAATAGTAACATTATGATTCATATGTATAATATAAAACATACACTTTCAACATATACAGAGTAAAAGGTTGGTAAAGGATAAAATAAGAGAAGTACATGCATGAAGATTAATATAGAGGGTAGGAACCCAGCCCCCTCCAGGGCACCTTAGCGGCCACTAGGGCAATTTACTACATACATGTATGGTACGGTAGAATGCAGTGATGCTTTTTAAACTATTTATTCAGTGATTTGTTTCCAAATTTTTATTCGCATAAAACAAGTATCAGCAAATTATATTCATCTATTCATGTCAATCGTCTATCGTAGTAATAACATAATTTTAGACAACTAGACTGAAAATCACCTGGAAAAGCATAGCATAAATTCTATTATGTTCTATTTTGAAAAGTAATGCAACGATAATCAACCACACGGTGCTCTTAAGTTAGAATTTCGTCAAAATTAAATTAACCGGTCAGTGGCCAGAGAAAGTAGGCCTTACTAGCCGAGCAATGAACGTGATATGGGAATTTTCTCAAAACCACCATCACCACCACCAGCAATCCACTGGTGGGTGATCTTTGGGGAATTCGAATAAAAGGGTGGTCACACAGGCCCGCCACCAGGGTTACGAAACATTCATTGGCATTAAATTGATCTAGTTTCATTTCAAAATTGGAATTGAGGCTTCAGGCCAATTCAGGCCGGTGGTGGCGCACAACAAAAGACCGATACAAATTGAAATTCTGAGAAGAAAAGCCATTCAGGCAAACAGTGCGGTGGATCGTGGACCTAAATTTTGGCAAGGCGACATAAATTTCCAATTCTTCAGAAGCTTCAAGTACTATGTTTCCCAGAAATCCGACCATCGCAAAGCGATAAGGACGTGCTATAGGAATATTTTCAAACACCTGAAAAGGTTTTCATAAATAAGACTGAGGTCTCGAGTTTGGCTTCGGCTAAAGCATCTCCAACAAAGCAAACAATTACACTTTGAGCATGCCATCTTGTAACCCTTGCAACCCCTCGGGGAAACACGAGAAAAACCTTGATTCCTTTATTGAAATTGCAAGCACCCTTCAAAGGAAAGTAGGCCCTCTATTAATAATGAAATGAATTAAATCAGCAATTTTCAAGAAGTAGGTCTACCTATTGTGAGGATAGCATGTAGGCTACAAATGCCACTTACATGCCCATTAAAGATAATAACGTGAAGGAGTTCGCGTCTACTGTTGTTATTAAATTCCGTAAGAAAAGCCGAGGATAACTACGCGATGCCCTCTGACCCCCAATCTAGCGAGTTACGAGGTCACAGACAGTGAAAGGAATACTGTTACCTTTACATCACTTACAGTCACCTTCTAGCATCATGCATATTCTCGGCCATCAATTTATGCTTTTATGCCACGAATTCGTTACAAAGTATACCTGGAAAATGTCAGTGAAACTAGGTCCGGTTTCGAACTTGAAGAGAGCATCTTCACACCTGCATGAAACTTTCACGAAAGTATTATTTCTAGTTCTTTTCATTGCCAACTATAAAGTTAGATGCCGTACAATAAATAATTAATGACTTGCCAAACTTCGTTTGGACAAAATCGACCTCCTGGATACTTATTCTCTTTTCGAGAAATTGAATTTTACTAACAAAGAAACAAGCCTATTTGCCTTATTAAAAAAAACAAGAATAAAATACAATTTAGCAATGATGCTGGTAATGCGTTGGAATCTATCGACTAAACTCGGTTGATGGATAATATACATACAATGGATTACTTCCCAATACCACATGGCATATCCTTGCAGTCAGCAGGGTACTGAACTGAATTCAATCGATTCAATTGAACACGTGGGATACTTGGACTTTGGTTACCAAGATTAGCTGATGATCTACAGTCAATGTTTGTAGAAGTTGTGCTATTCAGATTAATTATTGTCAAAGAAAAAATATATTTATCTTAACAGTATAGTCTAATAATGATGCAAGCTTTTGCCAAATCTCAAGTCCTAAGCATACATTATTGCACATTACGTCGAAAATATTAATATTAATAACACGTTGGCTTATAATGTAAATAATGAGGTATTTTCACGATATTAATAAAGGCATGATTAGTGCAAATCTGGGCACATAACGTACGCTACGTTTCGCTGTTAAGATCTAATGATTGATTGATTAATAATGTGGTAGCCTACATTCGATATTAAATCAGAACATCATACCATGGCTTACTAACGCACCAGAACAGCGATGGTGGTTTGAATCACAGTGCTCTTTAATAGGCAAGCTCCGTTAAAGCCTCCAAAAAAATATATCCAATTTGGTAACCTAATTCAATCAATGTCTCGTAAGTTGGTGAACCATTTCGAATCAATCGTAGAATTACAAGCCACGAATATTTGAAAACATGAACACCCCACACAAAATCCATGGACAGCGTGCTCGAAGCTGTGTTTCATATAACGCATTTCTCCAGAAACAGAAGCCAGACATTTTCCAAAAGGTATTTATATATTTTCGAAGCGAGGTGCATGTTCCGCCCCCTACCAGAAATAAAAATTGAGTTATTTTGAAAGCATTCGCGTGCAACATATTTCGCAAACGTTCTCCAGACATTGTAACGGTTTTGTTAAAGCGTGAAACAGCAAAGGCACGCATCAGTGCTAGGCAAGTCTGCCCACTTTTTATGCCTTCATGTTTTTGCAGTCTTCTAATGCGAATGTGCAGCCCTTGCAATAGAATTTTCTGCAGATGGTTAGTTAAATTCTCATTTGTTGCACAGGAAAAGCATGCGTTATCATAAATGATGTCAACAGTAAATCCTTTTATCCAAGCCAACTTGGAATCTCGGTCAGCAATTGTGTATTGTTACCATGTGGGAAAACCATAAAATTGCACATAATGAGGCCCTTCCAGAAAAACTTCAAAGAAATGGGATTTTTTTAGATACTGAGCGGTTTTTATTTTTATCTTTTGCTTTGTCTGGGAATCGAAATGAATTAGGTCTTGATTGCATGCATAAATATGAGGCCGTATTACCTTTCTTAAAACGATAACAATGTAGAAAAATGGAAGCAAATTGAACTTAATTCCTGGAAAATACCCGCGTGCATTCAATTGCCGTTATAAAATGAATATTAGTTTACATAATTACACAAAATTAATTCAAAGGACTATAATTTTCGCAATGGTAATTGTTTAGTTGGAAAGGAAGAAAATGTATTAGTTAACATGTGATTAAATCCTGATTACATTAATATCTCCTCCTAACATGCAGGAACTTCCCTGAACGTTTAATTTAATTTACTGCTTCTAATGGACCTATCCATTTAACTGTTGTTAATTGCGGTTTGTCAATAATAGCTTTAAAATTCTGCAACTGTACAGGGTGTTTCAAAAAGGGCTGCCTTCACTGGACTCAAGCGTGCTTGCTGTGTGTTTGGTTTGAAGAATCAAAGTCGGCGACTACAGTTCAGCATAATTTCCGTACCAAGTATGCAAAAGATCCTCCTAGTAGGCCTACAATTTATGAGTGGCATAAATGTTTTGTAGAAACAGGGTGTTCGGTAAGACATAAGAAATCA